>WSFP011386471.1:0-28738 GCA_009831015.1 Picea engelmannii | reverse complement strand
TTGAACTCCTCTTGCACTAGATCCGACCACAATCGTTCCCAATCCGACAATTTTTCCCTTCCATTAACAGAGTCTTGATAACTGTGCCAACTCTTGGGAAGTCCTAGGAGTGCCAAGCTCACTAAATCATCAGCAACGACTGTTATTCCCACACTTCCAAGCTCATCTCAACATTGGACAAACTTCGTGAGATATTTTGGAATGGTGTCACCCTTCTCCATCTTGATCTTCCTGAGTTTATCTTTGAGCGCCAATTTCCTATGGTCGCTACTATTTTGGAATAGATCCATCAAAACCTTCCACATTGCATGTGGTGTGGTTTTCCCATGGAGACTTGAGACAATGTGGTCTCGTACTCCCTCCAATAGAATCCTCCTCGCCTTCACCACTTTCTTTTTCCATGCATCAAGATTTGCAGTATCTGTCGCATTCGTCTTAGGAACATCGTTGTCAATGTAACCCTTCAAGCCATTGTCTTTGAGTACTGCCTCCATTCTGTCCTTCCAAGCAATGTAGTTAGAGCTTCCCTCAGGTGCATACTCCAACCTCAAGCCATTGAAAGACATTTTCGATCTTGAATAAGCTGTTGCACCTTGCTAGAGATGGGACCTGTGAGAATGAGATTATGTTCGCACCTCACTTCCGTGGCTTCGTGGCCTTCGTGGCTCCGTGGCCTCCGTGGCTCTGATACCATGTAGAAATTTCAATACACTTAATGTATTCTTGCGATTCTCCTGATCTAACACTTTACGCCACTGTTAAATACATAATCGCTTCTACTATTATTCTTGTGGAAAATTAAACCATGATCACAACCACAATCACAAAGTGAAATATCAATAACACATAACACAAAAGTTTGAACGGGAAAGTGTAAATCTAAAAACCGCACTATCATATATTACGTATATCATGAATCATGAAACAATCTCATACAAAACTCTAATCCAAGAGCTCTCAGTACAATACAATCGTCTCACACTGTCATATACAAATCAACAAATACATGTGCCAATTCGTCGTGTCTAGACAACCTGCCTCCTCTACACAATCTTTGCAATTCAAATTCTCACAATCAATCATTGAATTGCCTAGTTTGCACATGCTCATAAGCATATTCACTGCATGTGTGATCAAATCACAACTGATAGCCAAACTATCCCTTTCACCTGTTATCTCAACTAGGTCTCCACTAGATCTGACATGCATGTAGTTAACCGTGGCGAATCTTCAGTTGCATGTGAGTTCACTGATTAACTAAACTCTCACTAGTGCATGTTTAGTTACAACTAGTACAACTGATCTTAACTCACTTAACTAAACTTATAGTTCTTTTACAAATCCAACTCACTCAGTTATGAATGAAATAATAGATTAATATTTATTGTCTAATTTATTTAAGGGAAAAATAAATTAGACACATGTTTCTTGTTGAATTTTCAACGGTATTTACCCAGAAGGATGATGAAAACAATGAGGCATCGGTATCATTTATAATCACTAACCTTCAAGGAGTCAAACTGAACTATCCAACTATAGACAAACAAGCTTACATAGTTTATAAAGCGGTGTTGAGGGGTCCTAAATCCCTTTAAATCGACAACAGGAACCAAATCCTCCATAGAGGCCCAATTAGACTCTGCAGCGTTTGATGGTAGAATGATTCTCTCGATATTTCGATCTGACTGATTTATCGATGGGATTTATGTAGTGATTGACATGATATCTTCTTATGAAATTTCCTCCTTCAGTTTAAACGTTCTTTTTGTATTTTCTCTTATTAGATGGGTCTGATTAGAATATGGGTGTTGGTATAAACCAAATAAAAACTGGGGTTCTGAACTACTGGAGAAGGCTGAGCTTGGGATAACCCTAGTGCTCAAGCATGCAAACAAATATTTTCATACCTGTGACAAGCCTAGTAATAATACATCAAATTGATGGTATTTCAATTATTGACTGAGACACAATTATTGAAAGAAAACATACATGCAATAAAATGATGGAAAGAAAAATAGTTTCCTTAGCTCTAACATTCATCACACATTAACACAATGATTTTATTTCATCATTAGAGACAAGAACTACAAAAAATATTGAAACAACTAATCAATAGATTCAAAAAATCTTACTCATTACAACATCCATTCATGAAATAAAATTGGAAGTAATTCCTCCTCAAATCCAATCACACACACCTTTGATGAAAAACATAAGTTTGTCTATGGTCCTAAACTTGACTTCTGAATTAAGGTAATTCAGAAATAGTTCTTTACAATTCCAAAAAATGAGGGTCTTTGAAAAAACTATCGAACTTTTCTAAAAGGTAGATCCTCTTATTTATAATGAAAAATTAACTAAAAATAACTATCAAAAGTGCAAGCTAAGTAAAAGAAAACATCTCCACATGGCTCTTCCATATATTTGTCTTCTAAGAGTCATCAAATAGTTTAACTTAAGTGGATGAATATTCTCATACTCTGACCATTTGACGAAGATTTCCTCGCATGTGCTGGCATAGGGGAATCTGTGTTGGTCCATCGAGGCCGAAAGGATTTCTTTTACTTCTACTGACTGTGCCTGATACTTAATTATTTTGACACTTAATTGTTTCAATACTTATCGATCCTCGATTGGGTGCTCCATGAACTATTTTACTTGACCTGACACCATGCTCACCACCCTTTCTATCTCTACAGTCCATGCCGAGTCTTGTTTTGCATGTTTCTTGACTATTTCATGCAAGTCGACAAAGTCTTCGGGTGAGACGAATTCTGTGAGGTTGATGTCTTTCATCTCCAGATTAATCTTGACCCAACTCCTTTTTCAATCTACCCATATTTCTTGAATCTCCCACTGACATTCCTGGGCCATTTTCACCCAGTATTCGACCGCTTTCCTTATCCGATCTATGTTGTTGTCCCTCAACACCTGAATATCATGCTATTTCGTGTCTCGACCCTTTTTAATCATGATAATATAATCAATTATTTCCACTACTTGGTGGGACTTCTCGTACCATATTTCCACGTCCTTGTAGGTCACTAGTGCCATAAGGGTGTCTTCTTGGAAGTATGTTATCCTTGCAGTGAAAATGTGTCGTTCACTAGTGAATTTTTCATAGGCATCTTGGAAATCATTTCTCAAAATCACCATGGCTTGTGTGGAGTCTTGATAGTATTTCGCCAAATGAAGTAGATTCTCCAACTCCTTTATCACAACGACCAACTCCTTTTCATATCTTCTTTCTCTATCCAAAGTGGCATCTATGATAGCCATCTTTGCACCAATAAGTTCAGACATCTTGGCGTGTTCTGTGTTGATCCAATTTTCCTATGTGGTGATGAGAATCGATCTATCCAATGTAAGCCTCCTCTTATTCATGGTTCTCTTCATGATGGATTTCCTCTTTTAGTCGTAGGAAATTGCTTGTATATCAACAACCTCAACAACAGGTTCGAGGATATTTTGTTCTCCCCAAGTTAGAGTATTTCCCAGGCTCCCGATTGTGTATATATGTTCTAGGCTGGGTTCCTGAATGTCTTCTATATGTCCTGATGGATCGACTTCTGGTTGTTTCTCATCGGTTGGTGAGGTATTGGCCAAAAATGAGGAACCAGGGGCAGGTTTAGTACTTACTTGGTAATCGACTATTGAAATGTCGATTTTCAGTTGTGGAATTTATTCTTCCTATCCACCCTATCCTAGCTCATCCCTCCAACTGTCCACTGGGGTTCTCGGTATGTCGAGTGGCTCAATATCTAAGGCACTTTTGACCTCATGCTCACTCTGCAGACGACTATGAACTAGAGCATCGGGACCCGAGGTAGATGCTTTGTTAGGTTCTTTCTCCTCTGTAACCTGCACTGGCATCACAAGGGACACCTCCGAAATATCCTCCTCATCATAGATGGTTATAGATTATAACAAGGGATTTGGTACACTTTTTCTTCTTGATATCCTCGCTATCTCAATATGTGTTGAAATTTCCCCTAGTGATCTGATATGTGGTTGTGGAACTTCAGGGTTTTCAGACCTGGTGATTTCTTCAAGTTGCATCGATTATAGGCCAATTGGCTCTCCTCGGCTTTCGATTAGGTCATCAATGAGAATACTCATCATTTATATCATATCAGGGTCATTTATCAATTGATCAATAATTCTATGTGCCCCTTCTAGCAAGAGTAATCCCCTTATCTGTACCTCTGTGGTCTTTGTCGCCTTAATTTCTTCCCTAGCTCTCAGGGCCTCTTGAGCCAACTGCTCTATTTTCTCCACCTATTCATCCATGCTCTTGGCCTTGAACTTGGTCATATTTGGGTTTGATATTCTTTGTACCACCTCATCCTAGTCCTGGGTGCACTCTATGAAAATTTCATCCTCAAAATTATCATGAGCGTATGGCCAATAGGATGATACCTGTGAAGCATGTTGGAGGACCAGGCCTTTAGGGTTGTGCTTGCAGAATCAATCATCGGGAACCTGAATTCAAGTTGGCTCAACCCTTCTTGTTTTTCTTGAGCAGTATCCTTTACCAGATAAAACCCCACATGGAAACCATAGGGTATGAAAGAACGCTTCTTTTCCTTGACTAATGTGGCGTTATATCACTACAGGATAGTCTGATCACATATTTCTCCCACAATGAGCCGATATGGGACATGAGCGGGTAGGAGATGTGGTGCTCCAGTGGCCCCAAACACCCTAATATAGGTTGAGAGTTCATCTAAATACCAATGGCCTACCTTAGTTACCATTATCTTGGCTACTGTGGATAATCTTGGGATTTCCTTCTTAAAAATAATAAAATGAATATGGGTGATGAATTCATCGCATATGAGTGTGTAAGATTTTTTGTACATGTTCTCCCAGAGTATGCTGAAATAAACATGAACAGGGAGCTCCATAACATGCCAACTTAGATTCATGCCGATGAAAACATTTCTTGCGTAGATAACATCGAGCAAGTATGAGTCCATGTAGAAAGTGGGTACTTCCCCTTCTTTCGGTGTCTGAGCCTGCTGTACACATATGCTTAATTTTTTAGAAATTATTTCTCCCCAGTAGAAGCTACTTCTAAAAATCATCACCATGTATGCCAAGGGCATCCATGCTTCCAAAAAATTGGAGCAATCCTTCTCTCTAGACAGTCCACAGATGAAAGCCATCAGATATATGTATGGTTCCCTCAGGTTAACCATCCCATACCATCCATTTCTCTGGTTGGAAAACTTCTTGTCCTCCTTCCACCATGAGGCCATCAACCGAATGGTGTCATGGAATTCATAGAAATTCACCATAAATTCTATGTTTAGCTGCTCCTCTGGGTCCCTGATCTTATAGTATTTTTGGACTTCTGTCGAGAGGAAAAATCCGACACACCCTCCATTCTCATCGTTGATCAACAACTCATGCCCATTCGTATGATCGATTATCCATTTCAAAACCTCTATGCAAGGGAAAATCAAGGTTCTACTGGCCACCGTGTGTAAATATGACCGTCGGATGTTCGGGAACACCTGGTCATCGAGTGCACTTATGTCTGGGTTGCTGTGTGGGATAAACTCCGGGTATTCTTCCCGGCTAATTCTGTTGAAGAGGTCCCCCCACTATGAGAGCATTACTTTGGATCCACTTCTTGATTCTGTATCATTGAAGGCTGGAGGCTGGAAAAAATATTTCTTTGTTGATGCTTTAATGACAGGCTCTGCCCTGGGAGCGTACTCCAACTCCCTTGCGGTCCCCGGAGAAGTACCTTCACCTGCTTCAGTTTATTTTAGCTTGGGTGCTCTCGGAGAGCGTCTGGTGGTTGGTTTTATCGAAGACATTTCACCTGCAACTAGAACATAGTTTAGATATTGTGCAAGAAAATCAATGCATATATAAATTATGACCAACTAACTGAAAAACTTGAACACATACCTCTGCATCTTGTTTAACCTAGTTTTGATAATATGAGGGTCAAGACAGTCTCAAGACACTCTCTTTGCTCCTTCATATGCTCTGGAATTCAAACTTATGCCCAGAATGAATTTGTTCAAAACCATTCTAGATATTTAAGCAGGGATGAACTTACCTTGTCACATCGACCATTCAATTTGGGTTATGATTGTAACTTCATTAAATCTGTCGCCAGATCTTCAAATATGTTTAAAATTAAATTTATCATGGGTTGATGGCGCGAGCGCGGATTGTAACATGGTCTATCGATGATTTCAAATTGATGTTGTTTGATCGACACACGAGGTAGAAACAAATGAAGGATCAAGCATTAAATGGTTTATTAAATGTCCAAATCCAATCGTATCTTATGCCACAAACATCCCATCGTTTCACTAGTCCATTTGGTGAGTCAGTGATCGAGGTTCTTCTTTGAGCACTTTTTGTTGATAACTTCTTGCAAAAGCTCCGACGCTGATCGATCTTTCATACAAAGATGGACTGGTGAAGCTGACCTAGAGGTGTGACTAGGGAATAGGAAATATTTAGATGACTTGATATGAAACTAGGCCGTACGACACTCTTACGTGATAAATACACGTGGAACTCGAGACCGACGTCTTGATTTATTCATGTTATTCATAATCGTGACTTTATTTAAGCTATACGTTCTAAGACACAATCCTATCTTGCTGACGCTCAAAAGCATCAAGGATTGATGATTGATGATAAACCTACCCAAGTTCTCCCCGAATGACTCTCTCGAAGAAGTCTCGATGCCTAAAACACACCAGGAATCACTGATCGACGATATGTTTGTCGCAGAAAAAATAATTGTTTTAACCTTTCTATATTTCCCTGACCCTGATAAAGCGCATCGGTCATCGACTAACGACTATTTCTTTACGTCCTTTGTTAACGTCTATCCTTCCTGTATTTTTCTGGTGCCAAAGGGGATCGACTATCTCTTGAAACTTCATGCGAATAAATTACAAAAACTAACTCCACCTTTTGCCGATGCAGACAGGGATCGATGCTTGACAACTTTTGTAACTGTGTGGTCGCTTTACTTGCTTGAATTTTTTCGACGCCGAACTTGAGCGCATTAGGTGTAGTGTTAGCTGTAGATTCTAAATTTGGTTGTCAAGTTATTTTATACATGAGGTTTCACAAGTTCAAACAAACCTGACTTGATGATAAGAGACATGAAAAACAACACAAAGATAAATCATTTCCCAAAGTGAAATCGATTTAGATAGTGAAGAAAACAAGTGGTACCCAAAAAGTGATAAAATTTCATAAGGCTTTTAGGGTGTGTTGAGTGCTCAACATTGTCCATTGGGGTTCCTGGTATGTCGAGTGGCTCAGTGTCTAAGGGAATTTTGACCTCATGCTCGCTCTACAGATGACTTAGAACTGGAGCATCGGGACGTGGGGTAGATTCTTTCTCAAGTTCTTTCTCCTCTGTAATCTTCACCGACGTCACCAGGGACACCTCCAAACTCTCCTCATCATAATATATGGTTATCAAGTCAAACAAGGGATTTGTTACAATTATTCTTCCTGATGTCCTCTCTATCTCGGGATGGGTCAAAATTTCCCCTAGTGATAAGATCTGTGCTGGTGGAACTTCAGGGTTTTTGGACCCAACGATTTCTTCAAGTTGCATTGGCTCTAGGACACTTGGCTCTCCTCGACTCTTGATTGGGTCATCAGTGGGTATCCTCATCATTTCTATTAGATTAGGGTCATTTTGCAATATATCAATGATTCTATGTGCCCCTTCTAGCAAGAGTAATCCCGTTCTCCGTGCCTCTGTGGTCTTTGTCACCCTAATTTCTTCCCTGGCTCTGAGGGCCTCTTGAGCCGACTACTCTATTATCTCCACCTATTCATCCATGCTCATGGCCTTGAACCTAGTCATATTTGGGTTTTCCATTATTTGTACCACCTCATCCTAGTCCTAGGTGCACTTTGTGAAAATTTCATCCTCAAACTTATCATGAGTGTATGGCCAACAAGATGATACCTGTGAAAATTGTTGGAGGACCAGGCCTTTAGGGTCGTGCTTGTGGAATCAACCTGTCAGGAACTTGAATTCAAGTTGGCTTAGTCCTTCTTGTTTTTCTTGAGAAGTATTATTTACCATATAAAACCCCACATGGAAACCGTAGGGTATGAAATCATGCTTCTTGTCCTTGACTAATGTGGTGTTATATCCCTGCAGGATAGTCAAATAGAAGATTTATCTCACAACGATCCGGTCTGGGACATGAGAGGGTAGGATATGTGGTGCTCCGGTGGCCCTGAACACCATAATATAGGTTGAACGTTCATCTACATACCAATGGCCTAACTTAGCTACCATTTTCTTGGTTGTTTCAAATAATCTTGAGCTTTCCTTCTTAAAAATAATAAAATGAATACGAGCGATGGATTCATCGTAGATGAGTGCGTAATATTTTTTGTACCTGTACTCCTAGAGTATGCTGAAATAAACGTGAACAGGGATCTCCGCAACATGCCATATTAGATTCATGACGACAAAGACATTTCTTGCATAGATACCATCAAGCAAGTACGAGGCCATGTAGAAAGCAGGTACTTCCCCTTCTTCCAATTTCTGATCCTATTGTACACAAATGCTCAATTGTTTAGAAATTATCACTCCCCAGTTGAAGCTACTTCCATAAATTGCCATCGTGTATGCCAAGGGCATCCATGCTTATGAAAAATTGGAGCAATTCTTCTCTCCATACAATCGACATATGATATCCATAAGATATATGTATGGCTCCCTCAGGTTAACCGTCCCATACCAGCCATTGCTCCGGTTGGTAAACTTCTTGTCCTCCTTCCACCATGATGCCATCAACCAGCTGGTGTCATGGAATTCATAGAACTTCACCATGAAGTCCATGTTTAGCCGCTCCTCTGGGTCCCTGAGCTTGTATTATTTCTGGACTTCTGTCGGGAGGAAAAATATGACACACTCACCATTCTCATCATTGATCAAGCACTTATGCCTGTCTGTATAGTCGATTAGCCATTTCAAAACCTCTATGCAAGTGAAAATCGGGGTTTTGTTGGACACCATGTGTAAATATGACCGTCGGATGTTCGAGAACACCTAGTCATCAAGCTCCCTTACATCCGGGTCGTTGTGTGGGATACAATCCAGGTATTCTTCCCAACTAATTCTGTTGAAGAGGTCCCCCCACTGTGGGAGAATTAATTTGGATCTGATTCTTGCTTCTGTATCACCGAAGGTCGTAGGCTGGAAAAAATCTTTCTTTGTTGATTTTTTAATGACAGGCTCCACCCTGGGAGCATACTCCAACTGCCTCACGGTCCCCAGAGAAGAAACTTCACCTACTTCATCTTCTTTTAGCTTGGGTGCTCCGGACGAGCATCTGGTGGTTGTATTTCTCGGCGACATATTACCTACAACTAGAACATAGTTTAGAGACTGTGCAAGAAAAATTAGATGCATATATAAATTATGACCAACGAATTGACAAACTTGAACACATACCTCTACAACTTGTTTAACCTGGTTTTGATAATTTGAGGGTCAACACAGTTTCGAGACGCTTGCTTTGCTCCTTCAGATGCTCTGGAATTCAAACTTGTGGGAAAAATGAATTTGTTCATAACCATTCTAGAGATTTAAGTAGGGTTGAACTTACCTTGTCACATCATCCATTCAATTCGGGTTATGAGTTTAATTTCATTAAATCTATCGCCATATCTTCAAATATGTTTAAAATTAAATTCATCGTGGGTTAATGGCGTGGGCAGGGATTGTAACGTGGTCTATCGCCAATTTCAAAATGTTTTTGTTTAATCGGCACACGAGGTAGAAAAAAATGTGGGATCAAGCATTAAATGGTCTATTAAATGTCCAAATCCAATCGTATCTTATGCCACAAGCATCCCATCATTTCTCTAGTCCAGTTGGTGAATCGGGGATTGGGGTTCTGCTTCGATCACTTTTCGTTAATAAATTCTGGCAAAAGCTCCGACGTCGATCGATATTTCGTACAGAGCTGATGTGGTGAAGCTGACCTGGAGGTGTGACTAGGGCACATGAAGCCTTAGTACGACTCAAGATGAAACTAGGTCGTACGACACTCTTACGTGATAAAGACACGTGGCACTCAAGAATAATGTATTGATTTATTCGTGTTAATCAAAATCGAGACTTTATTTAAGCTATATGTTCTAAAACATGATCCTATCTTGCCAATGCTGAAAAGTATCAAGGATCGACGATCAACGATAAACCTACCCAAGTTCTCCCCGATCGACTCTCTCGAAGAAGTCCCCATGCCGAAAATGCATCGGGGATCGATGATCGACGAGATTTTTGTCACAGATAAAATGATTTTTTTAACCTTTCTAGATTTCACTGACCCCAATAAAGCGCATCGATCATCGACCATAATGATTCCTTTACATCCTTTTTTAACGTCTATCCTTCCCGTATTTTTCTGGTGCTAAAGGGGATCGAATATCTCTTGAAAATTCGTGCGAATAAATTACGCAAACCAACTCCACCATATTCCGATGCTGATGGTGATTGGAAATCGATGAATGTTGTAACTGTGTTGTCCCTTTACTTGCTTGAATTTTTCCGACACCAAACCTGAGCACGTTAGTTGCAGTGTTAGTTGTCGATTCTTAATTCAGGTGTCAAGTTATTTTAGACATGAGGTTTCACAAGTTCAAACAAACTTGACTTGATGATAATATTCATGAAAAGAAAAACAAAGATAAACCATTTCCCAAAGTGAAATCGATTCAGACAGTGAAGAAAACAAGTAGTACCCAAAAAGTGATAAAATTTCATAAGGATTTTAGGGTGTGTTGAGTGCTCAACAAGCAATAAAACATTTTAGATACTATATTCTGAAGAACCACACTAAATTCATAGTCCCTCACCACGCAATCAGATATTTTTTCACCCAACAAGAAATGGGAGAAAGGAGGGAAATTTGATGGCAGTCGTTCGAGAATTTGATCTAGACATAAAGCTTGCCAAAATAGTCAAGGGTCAAGGATTGTTTAGATTGGCTGCTGAGGCCCAGTATTTGGTCAATGTAGAAGACTCTGGTTGGGAAATTGAGTTGTCATTATTATGCAATGAAGATTTATATGTACCTCTCGAGAAATAATCCTAGCATGGAAACTTGTATTATCTCATGAATCATGGAACTTGTGTAGAAAACCTAAACCCTAGAGAAAGGAGAGCTCTCAGGTTAAAGTTCGCTCAATATCGCCTCATAAATTATGTGCTTTTATGCGTAAACTATGATGGAGTATTCCTTATATGTATTGAAGATGATGATGCAGAAAAGGTACTAAAAGAAATCCATGACGACCCAACAGGTGGACATTTTGTAAGAGAAACCACAACTCACAAAATATTAAGGGTTGGTTATTATTGGCCTACTTTGTTCAGGGACACTCATGCATATGCCAGGAAATGTAAATCTTGTCAAGTGAGAACCGGTAGGGAAAAGAGAGTAGCAATTCCACTCCAACCGGTGAGCATATCTAGACCATTCGAGGAATGGGGAATATACGTCATAGGAGAAATTAGTCCCAATTCTTTGAAACAACATAAATATATCTTGACTGCTATAGATTATTTTACGATATGAATAGAGGATATCCATCTCATGCACATTAATGAAAAGGTAGTAATACAATTTTTAGAACAACGACTAATAACAAGGGGTAGCATAGTCAACTAATAAAAACCTGGTGAGAATTTTAAAAAAGACAGTTGTTCAAAATTAGAGGAATTGGCGTAATTTACTTCATAATCCCCTATGGGCCAATAGAGTAACACCTAGAGAATCCATATGAAACTCCCTATACTTTCTGGTATATGGGAAAGAAGTCATTCTTCCAAACTGATTGTATCTTCCATCCTTGCATCTTACCCATGAATCAAGAGGTCATCCCTCATCCACTCTACAACAAAGGATCAATACCCTTCTCATGTTGGATGAAGAAAGAGAAAAAGCTAAAGTTAATTTCATCACTCATCAAAAGGTAGTTAAAATATGGTTTGAAAAACGTAAGGCCAAAGAAAAAATTTCAAGGTAGGAGACCTAGTCTTGAAGTGGGCTAAAGAAAAGGAGTAAAAAGGAAAACACTCAAAGTTCCAAAATCTGTAGATCGGACCTTTCCAGGTGGCTGAGAAGATCGGGGTAGGCACGTACTGGTTGAAAAATATGAGGGGGGAATCCGACACCCTCCCGGTGAATGGCCAAGCCTTAAAACAATACTTCTCCTAAAAACTAAAAAATAAATTAAAAAATTATGTGTCTTTTGATGCTTTGTTTGATTTTTTGTTTCGTTTTTAGCATACATTTTGATCAAGATGAGTGTGTGGGTTTAAGGAAGACCGAATTCTAACTCCTTTTTATTTCTTTCTTTTGCTTGTTATTTTCTTTTAATTAAGTTGTGTTTTGTAAAGCAGTAGTTGACTTTAATAAAAACGGTGAAGAGAAGTCTTCTCTTGACATACACTTACATGAAAAATAAGAGATGTTGGGCAAATATGAGACACACACCTATCATCGGTATCGGCGAAATCCAAGAGGCAAAACACCCACATAAAAATGATAATCATCGATCTTTGATCGTTGATGCACCATCGACATCAGAGAAATGGGAGGAAGGGTGCGTCGATCGCTGATTCTACCCTGCGAAAAGTTTTCTAAAAATCGTCGATAAACCATTGACATCGATGAACCAAAAAGTTAAACCGTTGACATAAGAAACCACAATCTTTGATCACCGATATACTGTCGACATTGACGAAGAGGGGAAAGGAAACTTCAACCTGTGTCAAAAGGAAAATCCCTGACGTCGAAAATAAATGATTCTCATGCCCCAGTGGTCAAATCAATCGCCATGTGTTTTCCATGTATACAGTTTGTATTGCTTAGGAATTATCCACATCATATTTTAATGTCCCTCATTTCATATCTATATTTCCATGTCAACACCTCCACGTCAACACTGTGGGGTAGTTTTGTGTCGGCATTCGAAATTTTTCCTAGCGGTGCCAACAAAATAATGTCAAAGATAATTCGCCGATGTCGATACACTCATTAATTATCGGTTGATTTCTTAGACACTAAACTCTTAGTTTTATTTCGAAACTTTAGTCGCTAATGCCGACAACCCTGGTCTATCTGTGATTCTTCTTGTCCTTGATGTTGAGACCTAAGCCTGCACTCCTTCCCCTCCTGGCTAATTTTACCTATACCTTCTTAAAAATCATTCCATTCTGGTTGGTTGAGCCAATTTCCCTCTCTAAATGACTTGGTTTCTATCATTTTCTTTCTTGATTGAGTATTTTCAGATTTTGTTTATATTTTTCTTGAAGGATAATTACATGTCATGATTTGGTCTAGAATACTAGTCATCATGATTTCCATTGATTGCTTTCATAGCAGGTCGACCAAGCCTTTTTGTATGCACAGGGAACACCTGTGAACAAAATGCAACAATTCGGAGCAACCATTTTTGGGCTTGGATTGTGAAAATTGTCAGGGTAAATTTTCCACAGTAAAGATCCAACATGCCAATCAGATCAATGTCTCTCATACATTTGGGGTTCCAAAAATGCATGAGGTTTAATCGCATAGTTACACAAAATTCACCCTGCAACTCCCGAATGCCAAAATGTTTGAGCTTATCTTTGTAAAAAACTCCTGAATGCCGAAACATCTGAGCTCATCTTTGTCAAAAAATCTTGAATGTCGAATCGCTGCATCACTTCGCAAGATTAGCCATCCGAAAGATCTCCACACTTATCACTTAAAAATTCCTGAATGCCAAAACTCTGGAGCCACGTGGTATCCATCAATGCTGACACACGACACTCATTTCAAGTCATTTGGGTTACATAATCCACCTATTTCTAGGTGACATGTATCACTCTCTGTCATGAGGACTGTTGGCACAGGGGAAGATCCAGGGTTCAACACTTCAACAATGCACCAACAAAACCCTAACTATCAACCCTTTCAGCAACACCTTCCAAGCAGATGAAGTCTCACCTGAGGTAGAGGCAGGGGTGGTTGCAAGATTCAAATGTATGCAACCTAGTTTGGACATAGATCTGTGATTACACCACTCTAACAAAGAACTTAACAGTTATCATTCATCATTATTTAACCCTTATTCACATCGCATATCAAAACCCTAATTATAGAACAACGTAGTATTCAACTAGATCTAACACATCTAATCACTTAGCATATGGAAAGAGATCAGATCTAGCATTCATTCACATCACTAAGAACTTAATCTATCATACCAGGTTAATCTAAACATTCATTACTGCACTAAGCTTAAATCATATGAACAATATAACAATCATAATGCACAAAGCAACCATAACACATGATATATGTGGTTCAACCCAGCGTGGGGCTACGTCCACCAACTCTTCTCTTCTTTATTATCTTCTGTCAATCTTCTTACATGCATAGAGAGCAAAAACCCCACTCTGCATAGGACATGAGATCTCTGTGCACCTCGCCAAATCCTCCTTCCCTGAGTTAGGTCACAACACAAAGACTTCTTACATAGTCTACACACAAGCTTCTTACAATCACTTGCGCTTAGCTCTGCAAGTATTAACACATAGTATGCACACAACCTCTAGCTCTGCACTAAGACAATTCTACTAGGTCTCTCTACTTACATCGCCTAGATTTCTATTTATACATTACAAAATGAGACTAAAAATGGGTAGACCCATGGGCAGACATCCCATACCCATTACATAAACCCTAAACCCAAAATTTCCCTAAAAGGAACCCGATATCCCGCGATCTTCTCTTCGCCTGGCGCTTCATCTTTGACCAGCTTGTCGAAGTCCCAAAAATGGTCAAACATGACCAAGGTTCTCCAAAACTTGGTCGAGGGCCAACAGGCCCCCAACACTCACATGTGACTCATCCTGAGTCACTACGCTCTGGGGAACTCTACCTCAAACGCCTCGAGCTGCTTCGACCTACTGTTTCACCAAGGCCTCCTGCTCGATGAACTTTTGAATAACTGCCTCGGTCATAGGTCCTTCCAACCTTTTTTTGACTGTAGTGACTGCTTGTTCTAGTTCTTCTCCTCGTCCTTCAATCTCCTCAAAAAGTAGGCAAGCTGCATCCTAGACTGCCTGGAGCTTCTAAGTCACTTCCATGACTTTGCTCTATATGGCATGGACCTGTTGCTGAGTCGTGCACTGTTCTTGGGATCTTTCATTTGCTCGATCGATGATAAGGGATTCAACTGTGATTGTACTATTGTTGCTTGGTGCTTTTCTTCCTGGAGGTGCGACTCCAGTTTCTTTAGTTCAGGGTCCTCAGTAAGGCACTCATAATTATGCCCACTTCGACTACTAAGTTGTTTACATTCCAAGGATAATGCCTTGATTCTTTGGACTGCGCTTCGGGCAATTTCTTCTCGCTAGTCTTGCACTTCCTGCGGAGTGCTTGGTACTGCTTGTAACTCCAATTCTACTACTCTTTGTTGAAGTTGTTGGATGGCTACAACAAGCTTCGCTACTTGAATCTCCACTAGGTCTTATTCTATTTGTTCTAATCCTATCAAAGAGCGAAGTGCTCTGTTGACTGCTTCTTTAACTCCAACCTGCTCCATGAGTAGTTGGTCCTTCTCTTTCTAGATCTGCGCTTTATCCTCTTCGAACTTGATTTGGAGGTCTTCCTTCTCTTGTTTCACAACTCGACATTGCTATATGACTTCCTCTTGTTCTTGCTTCAGGGCCACCGTGGCCTGTTTTTTTTCTTCATGTGCACGATGAAGGTGAGCTTCAGTTGCATCAACTATTCTGCAGAGTTGGGCAGGCTCATCTCCCAACTCTATTTCTTCTGATGGCGGGGGTGCAGTGGACACTGCATGGCTGGAGTGAAGGGCTTGTTGTACCCTTCTCAGCTCTGCTTCAATTCTTTCATACATGGTTTCTTGTTTTTCTTCATTTCCATGCAAAATATCCTCCGAGGCATCTGATACAACTGTGATAATGAAGTCGAAGTCATTGACTGTGAGCATAGTCTGCAACTTCGGCTTACTAGCTTTGGACTTCTTCCACGATGAAGGTTTCATGGGGGAAACCTTTCCTTTCCTAAATGTCTCTGTTTCATTAGGAGGATTCTGTGGCGGTGTTACTTCGCCTTGCTTCTACTTATCTTCTTCCCCATTGTTCTCTTCTTTGTCTACTTCATCACCACCTCCTTCGCTAGGTGAATCTGATGCAGTCTCTTCTGATGTGCTCTGTATTTGCTGTACATCTTCCTTCTTTTTCTTCTTGCTACTGTAGGGTGCATCATATCCTTCGCGAGTAACCACCGGACTTCCAATGAGGTCGGGGTCAGACAGTTCTTCATGGTTAACTGGAACTAAGATTTCTTCAAGCCACTCCTTGGTGATTTCCTCCATGGCCTCCTCAGTGAGCTTGTAATAGGACTGAAGCTCTTCTTTATGTCCGTCTCTTTGCGCAGTGATATATATAAAATTCCTATCTGCATGGAACTTCACAAATGGTCTGAATCTGTCCAGGGCATTCGACGTCATAGGAGGGAAAGACTCAATAGCCCTCTTTAACTGCAGGTAGCAGGTATGTAACACAACGTTCGACTGCCATTGTTTCCCCATATTGCTCGAATACCAGATCGTGGTGAACTTCACAACTAGTGGCTCGAATGACTCAATGTCAGGGAAGGTCGCTCCTTCCAGCATCTCCCAAGAAATGAACGTGATGAGGATCAACAACAAGCTAAAATGGAACTCATAGCCTTGATCCTAAGCTTTGAGGTAGTCCTGTTCTAAATGGTTGATGAGGTAACTCACCTAGTTCATTTTTAATCCTTCCACACATTTTCCTGTGAGGTCAACAATGAACCCCATGACCTGTGTGGGTCTATTCTTCCTTACTGTCTTACCAGCGATCAATTGGTAGGCTAGGCGCACTACGCCATTCTAGATGGAGGCTACCTTGTAGCCTCGCTTCCCCTTATCGAAATCATGATAGGTGTCTTTAATATTCTACGCCAGAGCACGATCTGTGACCTTCCATGGATAAAATTCTTGTGGGTCTGGTCCCTGCATGCTTAATTCAGTGATCCTATGGATCACTACCGGATTGACGGTGATACGCCTATCCATCCATAGATAAACACCATGGAAGCATGACAGCGGGATCTTAACGCATGCGTTAACCTCCTAATGTCTTTCAAAGTGTGGTATCTTCATCACGTTCAAGATAGTGGACCTTGCAATGTCCATGGTCCATGGCTGGGGGATGATCTTCGACTTCTTCCCCTTTGTCTTGGTCAAGTACTTGTATGGCACGAGCATGCCATAGATCGTGTGGTCTCCTAGGTTATAGTCACTAATATTCAATGTCAGAATCCTCTCCAACTATGGTCTGACTACATGTATTCCCTTCGGGAGGCACGCAGTGATGACTGTGTAGTTGAATTCCCTCAGGACACTATCACGACTCACCACACCGGCCAGGGGTGGGATGTAGTCGGGCAATATGGATGGGATTAGCTTTGAATTCACCAAGTCATCACGATGCTTTGTTCATTTCTTTGTCGCAACACGGGATGGTCCATATCCACGAGAAGTCGACGGGGATGCTTGCACTCCTCTCATTGATGAGGCTTGAATGCCTACGGACATCACCTTCTCGACCATGAGGTCTATTAGGATCTCTTTGATGGATTTTTTTGCTGCACTAATTTCATCCAACATGCACACTCGATATCTTATATCTTAGGTCGGTGAACAAACACTCAATGTAACAGAATGGATGGCGAGGTTGCAATAATCACTGCGCGAAATCAACTAGTTCTTTGTGGGCTCGGGTAATTGGAAAAAAGTGTTCCCGGTGCAACACTCAATGGGATAAATAGATATTATCGTAACAGACTCTTCCAACGGGAAGGAACACCTCAATCAATGCAATCTTATCCATTATGGCGTGGTCCCAATGGTCCAAGGGCGAACGTTCCATCAATAACTACCTTTCTAGCCATTCTGGAGCGTCACTCTAACGATCAAGGACTCTCCAATGGTCATATTGCTTCGCTGTGGAGAAGTACCAATCTGAATTGTACTGATATTTTGGTGGAGTTCAAGTTCTGGTAACCTTCCTTCTGCGAAGTCTTCCCTGGAACTTCTTGCAATTTTTCTAACTTTGCTTTCTTCTTGCTGAGCTTCCGGGCTTTCTTTCCTGAAATCTGAATCATTGGTTTCCTCTTTCCATTATCATTCTTTTCTCCTCTTTGCATGATAACTTCACACTATGGAGGGTCTTTCATAGGGTTCAAGGCTAATACTTATTCTCTTTCTGGGGTAGGTTCTCTACTCTCTTGTACAGACATGTGTCTCCAATCTTCCTGTATCCTTTCAACTTCGACATCGAGATCTTTGGTCCTTAGTAGCTTTGAATAGTTCTCTTGTTCTTCCAATAAGTGCACTATTCTCCTAGCCATGAAATATCTTATTTCTTTCTTCTTTTGTTCTAAATCCTCCTATTCTTGTTTCCTTCGTATTTGATCTTTCTCAATCCAGATTTTTCCTAGCAAGATAGAAAATGGGGCGTTGTTCTCAACAAACTTAACGATCTCAAATTCTTCTTCTGCCGAAGTGACATGAGCACTCACAGATGCCTGGGTAATTATTCCACATAGGGTTATCATATTTCCTCTAAATAATACTATTCCTCCAAATGAAGGAACCATAGCAGGCTTTCCCAAAATTTCCCAAGTTATTTTTGTCATGATATTCACCTGTGTTTCCTCATCCAGGACACAGTCTATGTCAATGTCTCTTATTCTTT
Organism: Picea engelmannii; assembly: GCA_009831015.1. NCBI lineage: Eukaryota > Viridiplantae > Streptophyta > Pinopsida > Pinales > Pinaceae > Picea > Picea engelmannii. The sequence continues at coordinate 9,903 of WSFP011386471.1, read as the reverse complement.
CTTCTATGCACTCTTTCTCTTTTAAGATATCTGATAAGCTAATATCTCTATGATCATTCAGGGTTTCTTTCATCTATAATAATACAGTCTCTGATCCTTTCTGGGGTTCTATCATATCCTTAGTTTCTTGGCTTGTCTCATAGTTTTCTTGTCTCATATTCATCTTTTCAACTTTTGCAATCATTCTAGGGTAATCCAAAACTTCATGTCCAATATCCTTACAACAAAGGAAAATAGGACCTCTACCGGGGAATTCCTTAGCAAGATGTCCTAGTCTTCTGCAACTATAGCAAAGAGTTAATCCTCTCTTTCTCTTGAACGATCCCCAACCTTTCCCGTACTACGCATTGGGATCACAGTAACTAACTTGCAAAAAAATATTTCTAGGATCCTGCATCCATTTGTTAGTCCAAACATTCTTTCTATGCATAGGAATAACATATCTTTCATTATTTATATCAGATCTATCCATATCAAATCTTCTTTCTTCTACTTGTACCCTAGTTTCCAGATTAGGACCAAATCTATTAAACATACCTAGATCCATTCTTTTGAAATAAAAATTTTCACTTATCTTACCTTTCTCAAAGCACAAAGCTTCAAGATCTTACCTCTTTTCTTTAGATCATACTTCTCTTCTTATCACAGATCTTTGCAAGTCAAGTAGAATACTGCGCACTAAATTAGTAGATCTACGCATAAATATTTCTCTTTTCTTCAGTTCCCAACAATCACAGTTTCAGGTCCCGGCAACAAAACCATTTGTCGGTACAGGGGCATAACCAGGATTCAACGCTTCAACAACACACCAACAAAACCCTAACTACCATCCCTTTCGACAACACTTGCGAAGCAGATGAAGTCTCACCCGAGGTAGAGGCAGGGGTGGTTGTAGGACTCAAATGTCTACAACTTAGATGAGACACAGATATGTGATTACACCACTCGAACAAAGCACTTAGCAGTTAGCATTCATCAGTATTTAACCCTTATTCACATTTCATATCCAAACCCTAATTACAGAACAACGTAGTAGTCAACCAGATCTAACACATATAAGCACTTAGAATATGGAAAGAGATCAGATCTAGCATTCATTCACATCACTAAGAACTTAATCTATCATACCAGGTTCATCTAAACATCCATTAATGCACTAAGATTAAATCATATGAACAATATAAAAATCATAATGCACAAACAAACCATAACGAAAGGATATACATGGTTCACCCCAGCGTGGGGCTACGTCCACCAACTCTTCTCATCTTTATTATCTTCTGTCAATCTTCTTACATGCACAAAGCCCAGAAACCCCACTTCGCATAGGACATGAGATATGTGCACACGTCACCATATCCTCCTTCCCCGCGTTAGGTCACAACAAAAAACCTTCTTATGCAGTATGCACACAAGATTCTTACAATCACTTTCACTTAGCTCTGCAAGTCTTAACACATAGTATGCAGAAAGCCTCTATCTCTGCCCTAAGACAATTCTACTAGGTTTCTCTACTTACATCGCCTATATTTCTATTTATACATTACAAAATGGGCCTAAACATGGGTAGACCCATGTGATGACATCCCATACCCATTACATAAACCATAAATCCAAAAGTTCCCTAAAAGGGGGCCGAGATCCCGTGATCCCCGCTTCACCTGGCGCTCCATCTTCGACCAGCCTGTCGAAGTCCCAAAAATGGTCAAACATGACCAAGGTCCTCCAAAACTTGGTCGAGGGCCAACAAGCACACATCAGCAACAATGACGTCATGTTGAAATGCCAACTCTGAGATATTATCAGTCGGGGGATTTCAATTCATAACAAACACAGACCTTCGAATCCTCGAAGAACCAGAGCCCCCAAAGTCCCAAAATATTTAAATGTTAAACATGTCTTAATCCCAGGTTAATTAGTGATAAGCATCGACTAATCACTTCATGAGTTTGGCCCTCCATGAGTTATCCAAACTTTTCATTCAATAACTCACAAACCTTGAAGAGCCAGAGACGTGTGGCATCCATCACTTGAGATGCATGGCACTCTTCTATCATGACGCATGGCACTCTCATATCATGACACGTGGCACTCATTTCAAGCATATTTGGGTCTGTCATTTGTACTATTCAAGTGAGACATTTCACCCTTCCTTCTATGACATGTCAAAGATATGATGTTAGGCCACCACATCACTCCAAGAGTTTAGCACTCTGGGGAATTTCAACTCAAAGTGAGCACAATTCTCCGAACCTCTGAAGTGTTGGAGCCTAGAAAAACCGAAGTAGGTTCTAAACTTCCATGTCACTCTGCAACATTGTAACTCCAGGAGATTCTAAAACTCAACATTCAGATCTCTCGAACCCCCGAATGTCCAAAGTGTCGAAGCACCAAATGATTAAGGATAAATCTTGGGTTAATTAGCAATAAGTGGGGGTTAATGACTCCGAGAGTCCAGTTCTCTAGGAGATATGAATATTCTGTGCTCCAAATCCCTCGAACTCCGTATTTCCGAAGTGGCTCACTCACATTTATTGCACATTTTGAAATGTTTAAAAAGGGGTGCCAAACCAAAATTGGGGAAACTACACGTTTAGACTGCAGAAAGAATATCAAACACTTTGAAAAACGCTAGATTACTTGCTTCTTTCCTTTAGGGGATAAGTGGGGGAAAAACATTGCCAACATCTAGCTATCTCCTAGTGGCCTCCAACAATGCGTTTCATGTCAATTCTTGATACTGAACAAGTTCTATCACTCTCAGTCATTTCCTACCAAATCTCGGTTCACCCCAACATGCACATCGATCTAGCTTCAGTGCTAGAAGCAATTTTTAATTGTTCAATTGCAAAACTCTTTTAATTTCAGACATAATAAGTGATATTTTTTGTGTGATAAGAACCACTCCTTTTTGTTAAGTCAAGTTCAGAGTAGTCATTAACATACTCCAACAGTTCCACATTGGTCGATGACCTCTGCATTTGTGATAAATAGGCATATTTTGTATGTTAGAAAGAGTTGATGGTTTTGAAGAAAAATACTTTTTTCTGAAATTTTGTAAGAGAAATATTTATGTGCAAGTTATTTTAATTAAGAAGTTTTGTTAGAACCAAAGACACTTCTATCATATAAGGCATGAATGTGATTGGACCGAGGGGGATTATCTCTTTCTTCATATTCAATATTTATTGTTGTATTGAGTAAGAGTTCTTGTATCTGTTATTTAAAGTTATCTTATAATGTTGCAACAATTCTTTATTCTAGTTGATGAATAGAAATTGATTATGTTAGCTTGTGATTGATAATAGAGCATTGAAAATTACTTTTTCTTGCACTAACTTCTTGTCACATATATATTTTCTTTCTATAACTGTTATCTCAGACAATGTTGAATGTCTACCAATCAAAATGGTATTAATGCTAGTTTGAAGTAGTTTAGATCTTCTTCATCTGCATGCTACGTTATAAAGGTTATCCTGCAACCCAACCTTCCCCCAACACATAGTTAGTTTCCCTCTATCATCTAGTTTAGAGATCTATCCTTCTTTTGTTATAAACGTTAGAAAGAAACAAAAAGAGAACTGCATAGACTGAGGAAAGGCTTAACAAAAAATACATATATGTCAATCACGATTAAATCCCATCGATAATTCCAGCCAAATCATGAATATGGAGAACTTTACCAGTCATCAAATGCTTACAAGTCTAATTGGGCCTCTTCATAGGTTTTGGTTGATGTTGTTGAGTTAAAGGGATCTAGGACCCCTCAACACCTCCCAGTATTCATTTGCACCGTTTTATTTTCTTGCAACGCTAGATTTACCGTATTTGTCACAGTTAACAAATGAGCATATTTCCCATGACCCATCATGGCCAATGATGCCATCCAAGCTACCATCATATATTCTAAAATTTGATAGAAAGCCAGGAGAGGACCCCTCTACACACATCATGAATTACCACTTATGGTGTTCATCCAACTCATTGATGGATGATAGTGTAAGGCTGCATATTTTCCAGAGATCCCTAACTAGAGCCACCGCCAAATGGTATGTTGAACTAAAAGAAGGTTCTTTTGGAAGCTTAAATAACCCAGCTATGGAATTTTTAATGAACTACTGACTACCTATTCGGTACAAGATAGGAACGAATCTCTTGACTTCGTTGCATCAAAATAATTCCACTCAGATATCTGATCATATACATGAGGCATCAGAGGTGTAGGATGAGTAAGAATCAGATTCTGGACAAGATCCTTACAGAGTGGTTCACCAAATCCCTCTTACTACCCATTTCCAAGGATGTAGCTATGGTCGGGGTGACCACTGAGGAGAAATCCATTTTACATGCCCAACATTTGGACTAGATTTATTCTCAATAGGTTACTCTATATGACATCATTCCAAATGCTCCTCGCCCATCAACTGATCCACATCAACCCAAACTAAGATCCTACATTGATGGTGTGGTTGGTTCTATTTCACATGCATCTGTTAACCAGTTAGTTGATTAGATGGGTCAAATGTCTATTGAGACACACATGTAAGTTGTTGGCACTAATGCTCAAGATGTTGTGGTCCCTTCTCAAACCTATGAGGTGAATTTGGTGTCGACCACACAACCAAAGAATCGTCAACAACCGAGAGGTAAGAAAAAGAGGAGGAAGAAGAAGAATTCCAATAATGAGAAAGGGAATGCCTCCACCTAAAACACCCAGGAGGGAGGCACACAATAGTAAAGGAAGAGTCATTTTCCCTACATGATTTGTGGGGAGGACCATCTTACTCACCAGTTTCCTTGAAATGATGAGATCCATTGATTTTTGGCACAACAACGCCTCCCCTAGAAACCTGTTGTCTTAAATCATCCATTTCCCCCTCAAACTTAGAATATGGGTGCTACAAATCCTTCCCCTTCATAAGGGGGCCTGGTAGGTACCCCTCACTAGGAGGGATTTTCATCGAATGGTTTTGTGTTCATCTATGACCAAATGATCAATTTGCAAACACGATCTAAGAATTATGACATTCTCAAGCCTTCCCATGCTTCCCTAGAAGAAACATCTGCTTTCCATCATGGTGGCCCTCTTTATATAGAGAATCCATCCTTTGATGCTTCGCTTTACCCCCCGAAGGGAGTTATTCTATGTACGCCACATAATCCTAAGACACGGGTTTCCCACAACTACAACATTGTGTAAGACTTAGCCTAGGCACCTTGTGCCATGTCTGCGCTTGAAGTTCTCCAAAGCTTCCCCGTGCAGCAGGAAGCCTTACTCTTTTCCATAGGTGGGCTTGATCCCTCAGAGTTGAGCTTGATGACCTTTGTTTCATCTCAGGTAACTCATAGGCTCTTCCATCAGGTCCCCTTTCATATCATAGTATGATCGTTGAGGAAAAACATCTATCAGACAATGGTGGATGAAGGAGCCTCGACTTGCATCATGTCCATTTCTTGTTGGAAGGCCCTTGGCTCTCCTAAGCTCGACACGTATACAACACTATTAAAATAATTCAGTGGACACATGTTTTAGCTTCATGGCATAATCACTACCTTACCCATCGCGTTAGGTGGAAAGACTGTTTATGTGGTGGTATAGGTCATTGACACACCTCTTGAGTACAATTTGTTACTCATGTTTACTTGGTTCTACGAGATGACTGCAATTGTCTCATCGGTCTTTAGGGTCCTACTCTTCCTTCACCAAGGGAAAATCGTTACCATTTATCATCTTTTATTTGGTACACCATACCTTGGATCCAATGCGGGGTCAAATGTACCCTTTGTCAGTGATACCACATTGTCTTTTGTCAATGTCGGTGTGGGGATGTTCAAAGATACTTCTTTGATGGGAATTTTACCCCTTCCCCCACCATCTCCCACTACACATATTGCTCCAATTAATATGATTTCTTCACTTACCAATGGATTACTTAGGCATATAGATCCTTGGGTAGTACCTCATTCCAAGGATGTTGAATCATTTGGAGCATCCATGCCGATCGTTGTAGTTGAGATTATCGATCCAAAAATCCCATTAGTATTCACTAATATTATTCAACAACTCCACCCTCATATGAAGTGTGATAAACCTACTCCACCCAAACAGGTTGTTGAATCTCTAAGTTTAGATGACTTCCTATATTCTAAGTTTCCTTTAGAAGAGGCCATCCTGGAAGTCATTGATTCCATAGAAAATCCAAGGGATGAGGTGCTACATCAATAATATTATCATCATATGGAAATGATGAGAGTTGACATGATGAGTCTTGATCCAAGACTGGGGGCATTTGCTCGGGCATCGAGTGGAATCCATAGTCTCAACCCTTTTCCGCCTCGATTTTATTTTTCAAAACTTGCCAACGAATTATCTGCTTCCCCTTCCATTGAAGATTCATGTTTTGTACCCCCTTTACGTCTTGATGGAGCCCATCAAGGAGATTCCCTAGCATGTGAGAATACTCACAATGAATATATTAGTATGCAGAAATTTGATCTTATGTAGCATGGACCTAGTATGGTGAGCCATATGATGCCAACATTGGCTCATGAGTTCGTTGATTATGAAAAATATCATTGCCTCGAGCCTCGAAACAGGATCTCTTGTGTGTAAGACATTAAGATGTGTAGTGCCTTGTACATAGGTGTGTGGTGTGAGTGATTTTATTTTGCCTTTCTCATATCCAAATAATCCAAAAATATTTTATTTTTTTGAGATTTCATTATGCGTTTTGACCTTGGAATCTAGTTTACATGTGCTTGACATGATTCTAGGGACTTTTTTAAAGAAGATGGAAACATCCACTAGACTTGAGGTATATATTTCTAAAATGGCATATACGGATAGGTTTTTCCCTACATATTTCGCTTTGCATTATTAACCATCCATACTACAATATTTATGCCTTAGGTTCCAACCCAACCGATTATGACCTTAGTCATTCCTTTTGCATGTCATAACTAGTTCGGTCGTTCCTACCCTTCATGGGTTCCCTAGTTAGAACCATAATTTTTGTTTGGTACCCATGCTGCATTTGTCGGGGATCCCTCCTTTATCCCTACCATGACTTGAAGATTGAGCCTAATTTTCCTCTTTTTGTCTATATTCTGGCCATATCCCATGTGGGTTCCCAAAATATTTTTTTATATTTCTTTATGGTCACCTATGCATTTGTTTCTCGCGTCATGGCTCCCGTTGTTGCATTGTTGTTTTCCCATATCCCAGTTACCACTATGTAGTAGCCTTGACCATCTATCACTTGCATTATTTGGCCTCCATTTTACACCCCTTACCCAGGGAGAGAAAAAATACTAAGATTGGATCTCACTTGCCAATACCATTTGCATACTTTATTTCTTAGGCTGGTTCCGTGCACTTAGAACATAGGAGCATGTTGTTAAGCTACTCATTCTCTCTCGATGAGTACAGTTTTATCTCTTTTTTGGGCTCGTTAACACTGAATGGAAAATTTATCGATCTTACTTGGGTAACTCTTTCATGCTCATTAAATGATCAATGAGACCAATCATACTTGTGTCATTCTTTTATGCTCATAAAACCATGAAGGAGACGAAAAATACAAAAAAAAAACACAAAAAAGAGGGGATTTTTCATCATTGGTCTATTCTCTAAATGGAAGTGTTAGTTGAGCCTCCCTTGAACATGGAACCTATTTGAGTCCTCATCATACAGTTGGGTTTTAGGTTTCCTAGGAGCCATCCGAGTAATATGAGTCAGAGATACTCCTCTAATTGATTACTCTTCCAGTCATGATGGAGAGTGCTTCAATGCCTTCTGTGTTGTTGCACTATATTCATCCAACTCTTGTGTCTTGCTTCCAAGTCACCATTGTGCCGTGCTATAGCCTGAGCTGTCCATATACTATTTTGTTGACTTTTCAATTCAGCCATCCATGTGTCAGTGGTACTTTGTGATACTCTCTCTTTACATCATCTCTTGGTGTATGTTTTGTGTCAATTGATGGGGGATACATTAAAGACCTACTTCAACATATATCTTCCTATAAAATTCAACACATTATCTAGGAGAGGGATCTAGAAACCATCTAGTACCTTGGATCTTGCAGTCCTCAGTGACAGGCCTCCTTGTGATTGACAATGGGTTTTCATCATTGACTCCTGATTGATTGAGTCTACAAGTGTGTGACACCAACTCATGTATTCACACTCACTAGATTGTACTAGGTACCTTGGGGTCTGTATTCATCATCGGTGGGTCCCCATGCATGTATTAACGATATACATCAATGACCAATAATCATACGATTTTTACCATGCTCGACATTAGCTCATCTATTCGCATGTTTTAGATTCGTACCATCAGGGTTTGCGACAAATACCTTGGGTTTGGGCCATATCCTTCTTTTATAGCATCCCCTCCCAAGTTGAGTTGAAGTATATCACTTGTGTATGAATACTTTTGGGGCACTCTCCTCAGTGCTCGTTGTCTTCCTGACATCTATATGTTGTGTCATATATCTACATTGTTCCTGTTGGTGGCTATTATTATGTTCCTGACATAGATCCACATTGTATTTGCTGGTGGATATGATTGAGTTCATGACATGTATCCACATTGTATTGTCTCGTGGCTATGGTCTTATTGATGGCATGGATCCATTATGTATTCTTTCGTGGTCATTGTCTATCATTTCATTTCATGGATCCACAATGTATTGTTTGGTGACCATGCTCATTATGAGTCTGAGTATATTTACCTAGGGGATTGGTATATATATTCTCATCCTTGGTGTTTGATTGCATGACTTCTTTGGTTTCAAAATCTACTTTTCTCTCTCCTTATGCTACATCACATGGAATTTATTGTAATGTATTTTGGCCATCCACTCCTTTCCTGACCTCACACATTAGGGGGAATTTGTTATAGAATTAATCTACACCCTATGGGCCAGAGATGAAACCATCAGAGGATAAAGGCGCAAATACATATTTTTCCTAAGAATTGAACCCTTTTGAGCCCTTATTTACATCCTCGCGGGCCACCTAGTGGACAACAAGTGAGGCCCTCACTAGACACTAGTGGCTCGTTAAGTGATGCACTATCAAACTTCTAGAATTGAGGAGTTACAAGGTGATAGGAGAAGGATGAGTTGGATTTTTGTGTCAAAGACCTAGGAAATCACATCATTCAATTCTATAGTGTCCTCTAGAAGATATAGAAGCCTCTCCCAATCCTTCTCCAAGAGCTATATAACAAAGGAAAGCCTTGAGAAAGAGGGAGGAAGAATTTAGAGTATTGTTATGTTGTCCAACTATAGAGGCATCCATCATCACAACTAGAAGTTAGTGAGCCTAGCCTAACCAAGGAGTTTCAAGGAGAGGCAAGGAAAAAGGAGGCTAAAGGAGGATGCATCTTCATCAAGTTGAGGTATGAATTTATATGTATTCTCTATGATTCATTAATAGATCATTTGGTTTTCCCACTGAATGTTTGTCTCTAATATATGAATATTCATATCTGGTTTATATTGTTGTAGATCAGATTAGATTAAACTAGATCTAAGATTTTAACATTGGGAAGATAAGTAGAATTTATTTTGTCCTTGGTGTACAGGGAGCATGTTGTAGAAGTTGAGGCTGGAACTTCAGGATTGCAACAACTAGGATTCACCAAGGAAAAATTTCAGGAAAAGGTATGTCATTCTTCCATATCCTTGTGTTATGATCTTATTGCTTGTTTCTAGGAGAACCATAATAAATATAGACTACTATAGTCTAGGGTTTCTAGGTCAATCCTAGGGATATCTTATCGACCTATTCAGTGAGATCCCTATGAGAAAAATACCAGAACACCAATATGGTCCTAGTATCTCTTTTATTTCCCTCTAATATGTCTCCCTTTCCCGCTGAGGGTCAAATGTC
>ML854721.1:0-18720 GCA_009831015.1 Picea engelmannii | reverse complement strand
TGGTTTTCTATTTCCGGTTAAGGAATTAGGGTTTTGGACTAATCCAGGTCATTGGGTTAGGGTTTTGGACTAATCCAGGTCATTGGGTTAGGGTTTTGGATGTCGCTGGCTCCTATATGTATATTGTATTGTAAACAATGTAAAACAATGTATGAATATAATATATGCTAGTTTTCCCGGTTTGGGTTTCCAGGTGAAAAATCTCTGTGTAATGTTTGTATTTGCCATTGTGTCTTTTCTGTTATTTTCCGAATATCAGTTTGTAGTAGATATTGTACAAGGTTAGAATTTACAACTTTTTCTTGGTGGTCCGTTGGACAATAGCTTTTCTGTTTCGATCATAAGTGATCGCATATATATCGGCTAATTTTTCCACAGTGTAAATTCTAACCTTGTACAATATCTACTGCAAACAGATATTCAGTAAAGGAATAGAAAATATACAATAGCAAATACAAACATTACACAAAGATTTTTCCCCTGGAAACCCAAACCGGGAAAACCAACATATTCTATATTATTCATCATGTTACAATGTTTACAATACAAAATACATATAGGAGTCAGCGTCATCCAAAACCCTAACCCAATGACTTGGATTAGTCCAAAACCCTATATCCTTAATCGGAAATAGAAAACCATCGACAAACAAAACATGTGCTGAAAACACACCTAAATATAATGCGGTCCCGAGGCAGAAAAAATGCGGTCCCGATGCATAATTTTTTTTTCAGGGGGCGTTGCCCCCAAACCCCCTCGCGATAGGCTCCACCCCACCTCTAACCCCCCTGCGCACAAATAATATAACACATACCCAACACACAGGTTCAGGAATCTGGTGATCACCCCATGTGAGTGTGTTTCCCAGACTTCTGGTGGTGCACATTTGTTCAAGATCGGGTTCTTGAACTTCCTCGTTGCGCTCCGAAGTCCCAACCTTTGCCTATCGCTTGTTTGAGATCTGAGTATTGAGAGAAATAGAGGTGTCAGGAGTTGAATCAATACTTACTTGTGCATCGGCCGTCGAAACGTCGATTTCCTTTTGCGGGGATCCTTCCTTTGGCTTGTCTGGTTTTGACTTGTCCTTCGGATTGTCTGCTCGGGTCTCTAACGCAACAAGATTTTCTGTGTTGAGGCCACTCTCCACTTCTTTTTCCTTTTGTGGGACCTCCTAGGTTTGGACCCCGGGAGGAGAAGAAATCTTCTCATGTCCCTTTTCTTCTTGGACACGCACAGGGATCCCGAGAGATACCTTTGGGCTCTCATCATCATCATATATATTAATTAGCTCACGGAGGGGGTCCGATGCTCTTGTTTCTATGGATACGCTAGCTACCTCTAGCTGTGTTGCAATGCCCGTCGGTGATTCGGCTGATGGAATTATGGTTTCAGGGTCACCTGACTCATTGATGTTATCAAGGTTTATGAAATCAGGGCCACATAGCCCCGCCGAGCTTTCTTCTGGGCTATCGGTTGAAAGCCTTGGCATCCTGATGAGGTATGGGTTATCCTGCATTCGATTCATCATCTGCTAGGCATGTTGATGCATCAGTGCACCTTTCTCCCGTGCATCCTGAGCCTTGGGAAAATTCCTATCCTGTATCGGGGTTACCTGTGAAATCTATGATGTTTTGGTGGCTTCCTGGGGAGCTTCCACCGCCTCAACTGATTCAGATGCTATCCTTTCTTCTTTGGCCCTGAAGACCTCTTGAGGCGAATGTTCTAGGATTGTTTCTTTCTCATCCAAACTCATGGCCTTGAACCAGGTTGGCTTGGGGTCAACCATCCTCTCCATCACCTCATCCCAGTCTTGAGCATTTTCGGTGAAGATCTCATCTTCAAACCTGTCATGGATGTATGGAAAGCAGGAAGATACTTGTGATGCCTACTTCGAGACTAAACCTTTTGGGTCGTGCTTGCAAAAGAAGCTAGTCTGGAATCAAAACTCTAATTGATTCAACCCTTCCTGTTTGGCTTCAACAATGTCTTTTACCATGTAGAAACCTATATAGAATCCATAAGGTATGAATGCCTGCTTCTTATCTTTTACCAGAGTAGCATTATAACCTTGCAGGATGGTCTGGTAACAGATTTCTCTGATTACTAGTCGATCAGGGACATACACATGTAACATATGTGGTGCTTTGATGGCTCCGAAAAGCCTGATGTAGGTATCATGCTCATCCAGGTACCAGTGGCCAACTTTTGATATAATCTTTTTGGCCGTATCCGACAGTCTTGGGCACTTTTTCTTGAACAATAAAGAATGAAAACGTGCGACAAATTGATCACAAATGAGAGAGTAGGATTTCTTGTATCTGTTCTCCCACAAGATGCCGAAATATACATGAACCAGAAGTTCTGAGGTGTGCCAGCTTAAGTTCATTCCAACAAAGGCATTTCTGGCACAGATGATGTCCAATAGATAAGATCCCATGTAGAAAGATGGAGTCTCTCCTTCCTTTGGTGTCTGAGATTATCGTAATTTTGGACCTCTACTGAAAGGCAAACCCTGACACACTCATCATTGTCGTCATTAATCAGACATCTTTGAGTGTCTGTGTGGTCAATAATCCATTTCAGGACTTCAATGCAGGGGAAAACTGGAGTTCTGGTCGCTACCATGTGCAGGTATGCCTTTCAGACATTCAGGAGGACTTCGTCGTCGAGATTCCTTGTATTGGGGTTGTTGTGTAGGGTATATTCGAGGAATTCCTACTGCTTGATTTTCTTGAAAATCTCTTCCTAGGGAGAGAATACTGTCTTGGTCCCGATGTTCGCCTCTGTGTCTCCAAAGGTCGTAGGCCGAGAGAAAACCTCCTTGGTGGATGTCTTGATGACGAGCACCGGTTTTAGAGAAAAGTCCAGTTGTTTTGCGGCCGCTGGTGAAGAACCTTCTCCTACCTCTAGTTCCTTTAACTTTGGTGCTCTCGGAGATTTCCTAGTGGTAGGTTTCTTCGGAGGCATTGTCTGTGTAACCGAAAACGATCCTTTAGGCACGTGTACAGAGTAACATTGGATAAAACTTATGAAATGAAGCTCAAACATCCATAGACCGGTACATGCCTATAACGGTTGATAAAAATGTTGTTTTAATACTCACTGGACCTTGGAAGCTTTCCCCGGATTGCTCGTCTCACTCCTCTGGATGTTCTGAACTTCTTTGTGCATAGAACAATCTCGTTTTAAAAAGACTCAAGAGGATTTAACGGGAGATATCTTACTAGTTGTATCAATCAATTAATTTGAGTGATGAGTGAAATTCAAAACAACCTACCGTCGAATCTCTACAAATAAATTCTATGTGGGTTGATGGCAGGGGTGTGAAGGCTGATGCGTGGTATTGATAGGTTCAAACAGTCCTTTTGATTCACGTATGGATTAGCAGCTAATGCAGGATTTTTTGGATTAATTAGTTCTTTAAATGTTTTGGATCCGTCGTATCTTAGAGCTAAAACGTCCCATCACTTCGCTTCTTGTGGGCAGATTGGGAATCGACAATATCCTTGTGTATGTTCCCGTTGGTATCCTCTTGAGAAACCTTCGACGCTGAATCATTTCGTTGTATGGTGGTAATGCGATAGAACTGGTTCGGGATGCGACGTGGGTCTTGAGAGCTAGTAATGACTCAGGGGAGAACTAGATCGTACGTATAATCACTTGGGAAATGCTAGATGACGGATGAGGACAAGCGGTTTGATCGTGCATCTCAGTCGGAGTCGACCCCTTTTGATAGGAGGTGGGTGTTTTAAAATAAACTTGGGATTGTTGAGGCCGAAAGGTATTGGGGGTCGGTGATCGGGGATTGACTTATCATGTCCTCTACGAGCTATCCTTCTAAAAACTCGTCGATGCCGAAGTTATCGGGAATAAACCTTCAAAGATATTTCCACCGCGTAATTCCCTTGTGGGTTATGTCCTTGAAATATCCCGATACCAAAAACATTTCCCAATTCAGTGATCGACGACATTATTTCATTCTTTGTTCGACGCTTGCTCTTTTCACCTTTTACTGACGCCGACAGGGATCGGTCATCGGTGATATCATTGGTGGTGCTTGTTGTGAAATAAAACTCATGTCTGCCGACACCGACGAAGGTCGGGACTCAACAACTTCAGTTCTCTCGAGTATCTTTTCTTTCATGCTTAATTCTGTCTGATGTCAAATTTCTTAGGCGCGTTAGAGAAGAGTTTTGACTGTCAATTCTTTAAATTAGATGTTAGTATTCTAAGTTATGTTTTTTTGCATGCTCAAGCAAACCTTGAAAGACTTAAAAGGAAAAAAAAATGATAAGCCAAAGCAACATTTTCATACTGAGATGAATTAGACAGTGTAAATGATCAAGTGGTACCCAAAAAGTAAAAATTTAACATAGGCATTTTTGGGGTGTGTTGAGTGCTCAAAAAATGGTGACTTACTGGGTGAAAGCAGAATCTTTGTTCCTCCTTCATGTTCGATTGATATTAACGCTGGTGGAGAACCTTACTGGCTGTAAATTAGAGTTTCGTTTACCCTTGCATTTGAAATTCTCCGGTTGATGCTTCCAGGTCTGCTTGTGGGGTTTTTAACCTTTATTCTTGCTTCATTTCCTGTAACCCTGACTCATGCCCTTTTGACAAAACTTTAGTAAAGTATTCACTGGCATGAAGCCTTTAGTTACCTTTAATATCTTGCTACAATGTTGCTTCGTTGCCAGTGAGTGTCCATAGCCCCGACGGAGTCACCCCAACATCACTGACCTTGCTCCACTGTCAGCGAGTGTCCATAGCCCCAAAAAAGATATCTGCATACCCTCTCTGATTGTTCACTCATTTGGTAGAGTTAATTTGATTTCAACAGAATGCCCTGAGCGAGTGGGAGAGGATGACGTCTGTTTAATTTGCAAAGTGAGATGGTTTAAGGTGAATCCTTTGCTAGCTTTATCATCAGGGTTCATGCAGTCCTTTTCAACTTTCCAACTTTCCCGTAAGGTTTCACCAAACCACCGAGTATACCTTTCTGCATTTCTCTAGAGTTGTTCATTTGCGTGGGTTATATAGAGGACTCTTCAAAGCAACCGTAGGTTCCTTAACGCTTCCTTGTGTTGTATGTGAACAATGAGTTAGGAACATAGTTCGCTATGTCGTATGACTTGAGGTCAACCATTGTCTTGTTAAAAACAACCCTCAAAAGTGCAGAAATCAAAAAACAAAAGAAAATAAAAAACAAAAGTAATTCGCAGTCAACCTAGCTGAAACAACTCATGAAATACGGATACAAAACATAAAACTCAAAACTTTTTTTTTTAATGGAAATATTGTTTTAGGGCTTGGCCATTTACTGGGAGGGCGTCAAGTTCCCCCCTCAGATTTTGTAACCGATAAGTACCTGCCCCAATCTTCTCATCCACCTGGAAAGGCCCGAGCCATAGATTCTGAAACTTAGAGTGTTTTCCTTTAGGCTTATTTGCTCTGTCCCATTTTAGGACCAAGTCCCCTACTTCAAAATCCTTCTCTTTAGCCTTATGCTTGTCAAACCATCTTTTAACAATCTACTGGTGGGATATGAACTTTGATTTAGTCTTTTCCCTTTCTTCCTCTAGCATTAGCAAAGTGTCAATTCTTTGTTGTATGACTGATGAAGGTTGTCCTTCGTAATCTTGGGCTACTTGATAAGATGGGAGATAAAGCCCGTTCGAGAGAATGGCTTCCTACCCATACACTAGAAAGTATGGGGAATTCCCTATGGATTCTTTGGGTGTGACTCTATCGGCCCATAGAGTGTTACAGAGTAAATTATGCCAATTCCTTTGGTTGTTTGCAACCGTCTTCTTTAATATTCTCACTAGGTTCTTATTGGTTGATTCTGCCACCCCGTTCCCTATGGATAATAATTCGCAGAGTACCTAATTATGATTCCTTTGTCCAGAGTGAACTCTATCAATAGTGTGGAAGAAAAATAAGTTGCATTATAAAAAACTGGGACAAAAGGGACCCCAAACCTTGTGATCAACTGTTGTTCTATGGATTGGGTTACCACCTTCTCGTTTACATGGGTCAGAGGGATGGCCTCTGCCCATTTCGTGAAATAATCGGTGGCAGTAAGTATATACTTATGTTGTTTTGAAGAACTGGGTGTGATTTCTCCTATGATATCTAACCCCCATTCCTCAAAAGGCCTAGAGACAGTCACTTCTTGGAGTGGGACTGTCGCTCTCTTCTCTCTCCCAACGCTTATTTGGCAGGTTTTTCAGTTTCTAGCATAAGTGTGAGCATCTTTGAACAAGGTGGGCCAATAATAACCAAATCTTAGTATGTTATGAGAGGTGGTGTTTCCTACGAAATGTCCATTGACAGGGCCATCATGGAGCTCCTTCAAGACTTTGTCTGCATCTTCCCATTCGAGACATATTAAGAGTAGCCTGTCGTAATTAACCCAGAAGAGTACCGAATTTATGAGGTGGTATTCTGCATATTTTAACCTCAGAGCTCTCCTTTTGTTAGGGTTGAGACTTTCTAGGCAAGTCCCATGGTGCAAGAGATAATTCAAATTATCATACCAAGACTCTGGCCTTGGGGAAATGTATGAAATTTCACTACACCATAATGCCATTTCATTTTCCCATCCAGAGTCTTCATTTACTTGGTCCTGGGCTTCAACCGCAAGTTTGCATAACCCTTGTCCTTGAACTAGTTTGGCATGTTTTATATCTAGATAGAACTCTTGAACTATTTCCATACAGTTCCCTCTTCTTTTCCCCATCTCCTGTTGAGTGAACAAGGAGCGGAGTTCAGGATGAGGTACGATTACTTTGGTATGGTTCTTGAGGATGTAAGATTTGAAATGTTTTAATACCTTATAAACTGCATAAGCTTGTTTATCTATGGCAGGGTAATTTAGCTCGACTCCTTGGAGGTTAGTGCTCAGCAACGACACCGAGGTCTCATTGTTGTCATCATTCTTCTGAGTCAATACCATCGCTAACGATTGGTCGGAGGCGAAAGTATAGAGGAAGAAATCTCTATTGAAATCGAGACTTTGTAACACGGGGGCTTGCGATATAGTAGTTTTGATGTTGCTAAAAGCATCCTTCCGTTCATCGTCCCATTTAAATTCAACATCTTTATGAATCATCTTTTGCAAGTGTTTGATAGTTTCCGTGAAATCGGGAGTGAATTTCCTCACGAAATTGATTTTTCCGAATAAAGACTGCATAGCTTTCTTGTTGTGAGGCAACGAGAGTTGAGCTATGGCGTTAATCCTTTCTAGGTCTATATGAATGCCTGCTTGATATATAATGTGGCCTAGCAGCTTACCTTCCTCAACCCCAAAAATATTTTTCTTAGGATTTAAGGATATACCGTATCTCCTACACCTTTCGAAAATATGAGTTAAGTGTTGGAAGTGCTCTTCTTTGTTCTCTGAATACACAGTTACGTCGTCCAGATACACTACCACACACTTGTTGATTAGTCCCTGAAATGCTACATCCATAGCTCTTTGTAAGGTCACCCTTGCGTTGATTAACCCAAAAGGCATGCGTTTATAAGCGAAGGTTCCCCACTTTGTTCGGAAGGTAGTTTTCAAATGATCTTCCTCTTAAACCAGGACTTGTTTGTAACATGAGAAACCGTCTAGTAGAGAGAAGATCTCCAAACCAAACACTGTCTGCAGGAGTTGCTCCATTGGAGGGATTGAGTAATTGTCTTTTTCTGTAGCTCTGCCAAGGTTCCTAAAATCTACGCATAAGCGGATTTCTCTAGACTTTTTCCTCACATGAACCAAATTTTCTACCCACGCAGAATGTCTAACCTAGAAGATGATTTTGGCATCCAAACGTTTCTTCAATTCTTGATACATGAGAGGTTCCAGGGATGGGTCATACTTTTAGAGCTTCTGTTGGAAGGGTTTCACTTTGGGTCTTAATGAGATAGTGTGTTGAATGATGCGGGTATCATAAGTTTTCAGATCTTTATAGGACCATGCAAAGACATCTTGGTATTGTATGAACAGTTTGAGGTAAGAATTTCTTTCCTCTTTAGATATAGTCTTGCCGAGATTCACATTCTTTGGGTTTTCCTGGGTTCTGAGATTTATAGTTTCATGCAGGGGACAAAAGATACCGATATTTTCATTTTTAGGCCCCTTAAATCATTCCTTCAGGTCAAAAAGGTTTTCCAAATTAGCTATTTGTGTGAGACTTCAATTTATCAATAAGTTGACCTGTCCGAGGATCAATTCATGTTGACTGTTCCTGGAATACTTCATCGTCAATAACTAAGTCTTTGAAATTATATTGGTTAGTCATAAAGTTTATGATCTGTTCATCTCCTTCAAAGACTTTCCAATTAGAAATGTTGTTAGGCACCGATGGTTTGTAGAGTAGTTCTATAGTGAATCGAGAGGTTTCATGATCTTCTAGAGGTGACAACCTTGAAGTAGTTGTGGCCATGGAATCAACAAGAATGTTCTTTGCTCTGGGGATCACTGTAATATTGAAAGCTTCAAAATGCTCTATTAACCTATGCACTTCCTGTTGATGATTCTTTAGGTACGGGGAATTGAAATGTATAATATTTCTTACTTGTCTAACGATAATCTTCGAGTCTCCGAAAACCGTCAATTATTTGATGTTTAAGTCTATGGATTTCTTTAACCCTTGTACTAGAGCTTCATACTTGGTGGTGTTATTTGTGCATTCGAATTCTAGTCTACAAGATAGGAAATGAGGTTTACCTTTTGGATTAATGAGGATGCACCCCGCCCCTGATCCTTCCTGTGATTTAGATCCATCAAAATATATGGTCCAGATTTGTGAGCTTAAGTTATCCGTCCCTTCCCTATTATTACTTTCTTGCCCTCCTGTCTTTTGTCCGGCGATTTCCAACATAGGTTCTTGACAGAAGAGGGTTTCCTCTGTCGGTATTGGCGATTTCTCTTGAAAAACCATTTTGAAGTTCTGAGTGAGAGGGACATCAAATGGAAGAGGGGAGAAATTCTCGAAATAGGAATCACAGGAATAATTTCCTAGCATGAGGAGATCTATGGATGAGGGTTCGTTCAGGGTTTCTAGATTAGTGACCATATGTTTTAGGTATCTCTCCCTATTGATTCTGATCATATTCTTATATCCCTTCAGTGGTAGCCAAAGGTGTGCCCATTCTGTACTAAAGTACATGTTTAACTTCTCAGACCAATATCGACTTAGTAATAACCCATAGGCCTCTGGGATGTCTACTACAATGATGTCAATCACTTGCACAAACTTAGGATGTGTCGCTATCCTAATCATTACATCTCTAAGTTCCCCCATGAATTTGACCTAGGTTCTGTCTAGTTGTATTACATGTTTATCACTCTTGAGAGGAATGACATTTAATTTTTTGCAAAGAGACAAGGGCATAACGTTGGAAGATGCTCCTGAATCTACCAAAATATTGTGGAGGTTCTTGTTGAAGACTTCAAACGTTAAGAGGAACGGTGGGACAAAAGGTTTTCGCTTCTTATCTTCCGAGCAGGTATTCACAGTTGGTTTATTTACTAGATCTATGGAAGTTAGATTTCTTTGCTGCTCATTTCTTGTCATAGGGTTTTCTACTGACTTCAACACTTGTAGCAGGAAATCTTTTTGTCGAGGGATTCTAAAGATGTCCATAATCGATATATTAGCCTTCAACTTCTTCATATATTCAACTATGTTGTACTCCAGTTTGGGCGATTGTCAGATATGGATGCTAATAGGGTTCTTACAGGGAAAAGAGGTGCTTTCAAGTGATCGAGAGTTGACCTTTCCCCTGACGTTTGAGTGGTAGTAGGGTCCTTTGAGACAGGAGGACCTTTACTTGTAGTTTTCACAACCGAGACGTCTGTAGGTGGTTCTTGAACCTGAAATAGGTCATCGGAAGACATAACCAGGCCAAGATCCCATATCAACATGGTTGTATCTTCTAGGGGGTCAATCTCTTCCTGGTCAACAACATTCATAACCGAATTAATTGGTTGTTCGGTTAGGGAAACCTCAGCTAAAAATCGGTTGGCCATCAAATTCATGGCATGCACCCATTGAGGGCAGACTCTTTCAGAGTGGTTTTCCTGGTGATAAGTACAGAAATAATCAAACACAACATTCCCTAGATCGATATTCAAGTTAGCTGGGGGAGGTTCAATTTCTTTTAATGACAGGTTCCTTTTAAAGAAAGGATTATAGGGCCTTTGCCTTGGTTTCCTTCCCCTGCGATTCTCTTCATGTCTATGATCTCATTTTATAATTTCTTAACCATGCGTTGTAGATATTCTATGTCTCCATTACCCTTGTCGGGAGTCTGTTCTACTTGTTTCCCTGGCGGTCTAGTCAGAAGGAGTCCTCTCCTAGGAGGAGGTTGAACTTCTTTCTTAACTAAAGAGGCCTGGGCTTATTTACACCCTTTCATATGGAATTCTATCGTTTTAGCTTCTTCAAAATTTTCAGCTAAGGTTCGTTTGGTAGCCCTCTTCACAAACATGGAAATAGAAGCTAGGAGTGCATTAGTATATACTTCGATTTGAGACTCCTAAATTGGTTTGGCTTCGGGTTGGAATTTGTTTAAGATGGTTTTAAATATTTGATTGAAATGTTTAACCTTCTCTTTTGAACTCATGGTGGCTGCAAACAATTCATCCATTAGAGCTCCTGTAGTGGTTTCTTCGGCAAATTTATCTAAAAAATCCTTTTGAAACTTTGTCCAACTAGTTATGGATCCGACAAGTAGGTTGAAATACCATGTGGGTGGAGGCTGAGTTCTCAAAAGTGTAGGGGAAAAGCCTGCAAACTACGTCTTCATGTTGGACGTTCATAAGTCTGATCGCTAGTATAAATTTCTTAATATGATCTTCAGGCAATCCCGAGGTTTCTGGGTCGAACTTAGGAAGTAACTTTTCTAGATGTTGTGGAAGGTTATGGACTGGACCTGGGAGGGCCAAAACGTCTCTAGCCAACTAGGGTTGATTATTCAGTGGTGGGTTTCCCCTTTCTTCATTATGGTCATTGTTTCCTTCCATATCTTCATATTCTGAGTTAAACTCCTTCTCTTCTGAAAAATCATCTGGTTCAGAGACGTCGTCGGCTGGCGTTTTGGGTATCAGATCAAGAGGATCTTGGATTTCGATGATTGTGAAATCTATTAAGTCTTCTACCATGTGCACAAAAACCTCGTCGGAAGTATTAACTACTAGTCTGCTTTGTTGTTTTCTTCGAGGAAGTATCAAAGCTAAGGGCAACGTATCGATCTATCAGGCGTATGCTCTTGTGATCCTTATGAATTGATTTAATTCCTCACGAGGAAGAGCGTAAGGTATGTCAGGGTG
Source organism: Picea engelmannii (assembly GCA_009831015.1). Taxonomy (NCBI): domain Eukaryota; kingdom Viridiplantae; phylum Streptophyta; class Pinopsida; order Pinales; family Pinaceae; genus Picea; species Picea engelmannii. The sequence continues at coordinate 7,397 of ML854721.1, read as the reverse complement.
CAAAGGGTCTTCCTTGGGCCGGGCTGAGTTACTCGTTTCAGGAGTACTCAGTGTGTGTGGGCTTTCTTGGGAATGACTAGCCATGCATGTGGGTTGTTTTGAATCTACCGGCTGTCTGAAAAATTATACAAAATATGTATTCAACCATTCATTCTTCAGCCCTCCTTCTGGCGCCAATTCTGTTGATGGGTCTTAAATCCCTTTATTTCAACAGTAGGAACCAAACCCGCCACCGAGGCCCAATTATACTCTGCAACATTTAATAGTGAAATGGTTCTCTAAATCTCGCGATCCAACCAATTAATCGATGGGCTTTATGTTTTCTTGTGAAGGCGTCTCCTTTAGTTTGGAATTTATCTTTTTCTTGGTGTTTCGTTGGACAATAGCTTTTTTCTTTCGATCTTAAGCGATCACATATATATCAGCTACTTCATCCATAGGTTGAGGAATCTATTGATCACCCCATGTGAGTGTGTTTCTTAGGTTTCCGGTGGTGTATATTTGTTCAATATCGGGTTCTTGAAATTCCTCGTTGCACTCCGAAGGCCCGGCCTCTGCCTGTCGCTTGTCGGGGATCTGAGTATCGAGCGAAATAGAGGCGTCGGGAGTAGACTCGATACTTACTTGTGCATCAGCCATCGAAACAACGATTTCCTTTGGTGGGGATCCTTCCTTTGCCTCGTCTGGTTCTGACTTGTCGTCCGGATTGTTTGCTCGGGTCTTCGACGCATTGAGATTTTCCATGTTGAGGCCATTCTTAGCTTCTTTTTCCTTTTATGGGACCTCTTGGGCTTGAAACCTGGGAGGAGAAGAAGTCTTCTCAGGTCCCTTTTCTTCTTGGACACGCACAGGGGTCCTGAGAGATACCTCTGGGCTCTCATCATCATCATATATATTAATTAGCTCGTGGAGAGGGTCTGATGCACTTGTTTCTATGGATACCCTAGCTTCCTCTAGCTGCGTTGCGATGCCTGTCGATGATCCGACCGGTGGAAATATGGTTTCAAGGTCACCTGACTCATTGATGTTATGAAGGTTTATGAAATCAGGGCCGCTTGGCCTGCCGAGCTTTCTTCTGGACTATCGGTCAAAAGCCTTGGCATCTTGAAGAGGTCTGGGTTATCCCACATCCGATTCATCATATGTTGGGTATGTTGATACATGAGTGCACCTCTCTCCCATCCATCCTGAGCCTCAGGGAAAATCCTATCCTGTACCGGGGTTACCTGGGAAATATATGATGTTTCAGTGGCTTCCTGGGGATCTTCCACCACCTCGACTTATTCATATGCTATCCTTTCTTCTCCAGCCCTGAGGACCTCTTGAGCCGAATGTTCCAGGAATTTTTCTTGCTCATCCAAACTCATGGCCTTGAACTGGGTTGCCTTGGGGTCAGCCATCCTCGCCATCACCTCATCCCAGTGTTGAGCATTTTCAGTGAAAATCTCATCTTCAAACCTATCATGGGCGTATGGCCAACATGAATATACTTGTGATGCATGCTTCAAGACTAAACCTTTTGGGTCGTGCTTGTGAAAGCAACCAGTCTGGAATCATAACTCTAATTGATTCAACCCTTATTGTTTGGTTTGAGAAATGTCTTTTACGATGTAGAAACCTATATGGAATCCATAAGGTATGAACACCCGCTTCTTATCTTTTACCAGAGTAGCATTATAACCTTGCAGGATGATCTGGTAATAGATTTCTCCAATTACTAGTTAATCGGGGACATACACAGGTAACAGATGTGGTGCTCCGGTGGCTTTGAAAAACCTGATGTAGGTATCGCGCTCATCTAGGTACCAGTGGCCAACTTTTGATATAATATTTTTGGCCGCATCCGACATTATTGGGCACACTTTCTTGAACAATAAAGAATGAACACGTGCAATAGATTGATAAAAAATGAGAGAGTAGGATTTATTGTACCTGTTCTCCCACAAGATGCTGAAATATACATGGACCGAGAGTTCTGAGGTGTGCCAACTTAAGTTCATTCCTACAAAGGTATTTTTGGCACAGATGACGTCCAATAGATAAGATGCCATGTAGAAAGATGGAGTCTCTCCTTCCTTTGGTGTCTGATCTTGTTGTAATTGTGGACCTCTATTGGAAGTAAAATCCTGACACAATCTTCGTTGTTGTCATTAATCAGACATCTTTGAGTGTTTGTGTGGTCAATAAGCCATTTTAGGAGTTCATTGCAGGGGAAAACTGGAGTTCTGGTCGTTACCATGTGCAGGTATGCCTTTCGAACATTCAGGAGGACTTCGTCATTGAGCTTCCTTGTATCGGGGTCGTTGTGCGGAGTATATTCAAGGAATCCCCCCCGCTTGATTTTCTTGAAAATATCTTCCTAGCGCGGGAATACTGTCTTGGTCCCGATGTTCGCCTCTATGTCTCCAAAGGTCGGAGGCTAAGCGAAAACCTCCTTGGTGGATGACGTGATGACGGGCACCAGTTTTGGAGAAGAGTCCAATTGTTTTGCGACTGCTGGTGAAGAAAATTCTCCTACCTCTGGTTCCTTTAGCTTTGGCACTCTCAGAGATTTCCTGGTGGTAGGTTTCTTTGGAGGCATTTCCCCTGTAACCGAAAATGATCCTTTAGGCATGTGTACAGAGTAACATTGGATAAAACGTATGAAATGAAGCACAAACATCCATAGACCGGTACATACCTGTAACACTTGCTAAAAATGTTGTTTTAATACTCATTGGACCTTGGAAGTTTTCCCCAGATTCCTCATCTCACTCCTCTGGATGTTCCAAACTTATTTGCGCATAGAACAATCTCATTTTAAAAATACTCAAGAGGATTTAACGAGAGATATCTCACCATTCAAATCAATCAATTAATTCGAGTGATGAGTGAAATTTTAAACAACCTACCACCGAATCTCTGCAAATAAATTCTACATGGGTTGACGGCGGGGGCACAGAGGGTGATGCATGGTATTGATAGGTTCAAACGGTCCTTTTGATTCGTTCATGGATTAGCAACTAATGCAATATTTTTGGAATTAATTGGTTCTTTAAATGTTTTGGATCCATCGTATCTTAGAAATAAAATGTCCCATCACGTCGCTTTCTTGTGGGCAGATCGGGAATCGACGACATCCTTATGTATGTTCCCGTTGGTATCCTCCTGAGAAACCTTTGACACCGACTCATTTCATTATACGGTGATGACACGACAGAACTGGTTCGGGATGCGACGTGGGGCTTGAGAGATAGTAATGACTCAGGGGAGAACTGGATCGTACGTCTAATCGCTCGGGCAATGCCAGATGGTGGATGAGGACAGGCGGTTTGATCGTGCATCTCAATTGGATTCCACCCCTTTTTAAAGGAGGCGAGTGTTTTAAAATAAACCTGGGATTGCCAAGGTTGAAAGGTATCGGGGATTGACTTATCACATCCTCTACGGGGTATCCTTCTAAAAACTCACTGATGTAGAATTTATCGGGGATCGGCCTTCAAATATATTTCCACCGTGTAGTTATCTTGTGGGTTACGTCCTTGAAATCTCTCGATACCAAAAATTTTTTGGAAGTCGACGATCGGCGACATTATTTCATTCTTCGTTTAACGCTTGCTCTTTTCACCTTTTACTGACATCGAAAGGGATAGGTCGTCGATAATATCCTTGGTGGTGCTTGTCATGAAAGAAAACTCCTGTCTGCCGATGCCGACGAAGATCGGGACTCGACAACTTCGGTTCTCTCGAGTATCTTTTCTTTCATGCTTAATCTTGTCCGATGCTGAATTTATTAGGCACATCGGGGAAGAGTTTTGATTGTAAATTCTTTAAATTAGATGTTAGTCTTATAAGTTATGGTTTTTTGCATGCTCAAGCAAACCTTGAAAGACTTAAAAGGAAAACAAAATGATAAGCCAAGGCAACATTTTCATACTGAGATGAATTAGACAGTGTAAATGATCAAGTGGTACCCAAAAAGTAAAAATTTAACATAGGCATTTTTAGGGTGTGTTGAGTGCTCAACACATCGCTAAGGATATCAAAAGGATTCGAAGTTTCCATTGTCGCATGCTTTGAACTGGCTATTCTCCACAATAAAAAATGAATCCTTTATACATTTTTCAAAGGGGATTCTGCATCAATGCCATCTATATTAATCCCGCTGTTTGAGACTCAATAAGGTTGCCCAGAATGTTCACAAAGAGTAAAGGTCATAGCTTGTGTATATATCTATTCACTAGAACATAAACCTAGTGTATAATCCCCTCGTACAACTAAGGTTTTATAATTGAAACATTATCCGGTTTCACTATTTTCCAATTAAAATATAAAATGCTAACCTCAAGGGTTCCTGCACTAAGCACTTCATCAACAGATCTAAATATTTAAGCAATAGACTTTATCTCAACATAATTGTAGATATACAACAACTCCATTCCTTTGTATCACCTTCAGGCCATAATTTTGTTTTTATTTACACACATGCTTCTCACAAGCAATAACAATTCACAACCATGGCTCTCAACATCATACCACTCTCCTCGGAGAGTCCAGGTCTTCCCACCTCTGATACCAAATGTAGATTTTAACCTTGTACAATTAATTACTACAAATAGATTCTTAATAAAACAAAAAAGATACAATGGCACACACACATTACACAAAGATTTTTACCCCGGAAACCCAAACCAGGAAAATTAACAACCTGTTTAGAGCCTCACCTCTAATCTTCTATTCATCATATTCATTGTTTACAATACAATATACATATATGATTTTGTGATATCCAAATCCCTAATCCATTGACCTGTTAGTCAACAACCCTACTTTCTTAATCGGAATTAGAAAACCGTCAACAAAAACCATGTGCCAAAAAACTGCCAAAAACATACCCCCCAAACCCCCTTTGCTCCCATATCAATGTACAATACACAGGATCAATTTTGCAAAGAATATAACAGATACCCGACAATTCACTCGGCTCTTCAAGGGGGAAACCTCCAATAGAGTTCTTAAGAACATTCTAGACAAGGAACTTTCTAGTAGGAAGAACCTTCTAGTAAGCCTTCTTGCAATAGTTATGTTCACACTACTACATAAGCCTTATTTACTAGTGATGGTCTTTATTACATAGAAATACATAGTATTCTATCTACTTTAGGGGTTAGGGAGGTTAGGACCCTAACACAAGGGGAGAACTAATGTCTCCCAATCCTTTAAAGGTTAATTTCCTAGAAAATCATCTAGATAACTCTTGAAAACAAGGTGCCCAAAGACACGAATAGAACTAGAATTAGATAAAGGATGGTGCTTGGGTGGTGATTATTGTTATCCACTGGTGAGCTACAAAGGTTGAGATGTTGGGTGTTGTACTCCTCTCCTTTAGAAGAACCTAAATTCCATACTTCCACAACGAGCATTCTTAGATAGTTAACCTCTTGCACTAATTGATAACCAAACATCTTGTATTCTTCCATGATGCAAGTTATCATATCTCTACCTAGTTTCCTGATCTTCATACACCATCGGGATAGGTCAATTCACTATTGATCGGGCTAGAACTCCCTCCCCTACTCTTCCATAACTGTGTCATGTACCTATTCTCATGCCAACAGTTAATCGATACATGGGGGATGTTGTGACTCCAACCTTCGTCACCCCATCCGGGTGAACAAATAATAATGTTAATATTATGTGTTAGCTAAAAGTGTGTGTGTGCGCACACATGTGAAAATAAAAACATATCTCTATAGAAAAGAGAGAGGTTCAAAATATACACCTAATATAAACATCGTTATATAAATATAAAAAGAGAGATGCCAAATTTAGACATAAGTAGAAACATTATAGATATGTGTAATGTCCCCAACTAGGCTAGGTGGAAATATTATGCTTATTATCCAAAAATTGATATTTCTCCTTGTGTAATTGTGTCAAATACTTTGCATTAAAGTTGTTGTTAACTTCTTACAAACAATTTGATCATATAGGAATATTGTCAAATATATTGCATGCATCCATTGCACAAAAAATAGAGCAAATAACCATGGCATATTATTATGGTGTGGAAACCCCAAAAATCCTAGTAATATAAAGATATCTAATGGCTGTAATAAAAACTGCACAATACTCCTAAACACTCAGGTCTAATGGCTTCCAAGCAGCTGCAAAATCTACTAACATAAACAATACAAAGAAAACCTGGAATGATGTCAATCAATGGTGTCTAATGCTCCAAGGCTCTCTAGGCCCTACAATGCTCTGCTCCAATAATGTCTGCTCTACAAGCAACCCTCCAATCCCTCCTGTAAATATCACGAACTCGATCCAAGACAACCTGTTGCAACCTTGATTGAAGAGGTCCTCGCAGGAAAATTGTTGGACGTCTAGCGGGGCCTCGCAGGACTCCCTGTATTGAACCCATGGGATGCCCTTAACCATGATTTCACTGGAATTCTTCTGACACCTACAAAATTTTGGATTGGCCTCTTTTGGAAAAATCTTCGCTAACTACCTGCGCAAACCTCCAACTGACTATGAAACTGAACTGAAGCTCCAATGGAAATCCTAGGTGGACTCCCCTCTTGTCTAGCTAGGGTGAATATTGAAGCACTGAAACTAAATTGTAGTAGTGGAAGTGTTTTTCTAAACCCCAACGAAACAATGGCTCCAAGAGCACTCCAAAATGAGAGATAAAATCATATTCCAAAGAGAAGGGTTACCCCTCTATTTATCCTTTCTCCTAGCCTTCAATATCTTGCCCCTTTTTGACCAAATCAAACCCTCACTTTATTTTCCCTCCCATTTCATTTAAATATAATTATTTATTTTTATTTAATGTCACTTTAGGATGTGTCATTCTTTTAACCTAGTGACACCAAATAACCTCCTTGTTGACTATAGCCTACGAGAATCGTATAGGCTATTAAGTCATCCTTCGTCATGATCGATTGGAAGGGGACATTACAATATTATATTTATATATAAATAATATTATAATGTAAATACATATATATCGACAATAATCAAAAGTCTCTCTCTCTCTCTCTCTCTCTCTCTCTCTCTATATATATATATATATATATATATATATATATAAGTTCTAAGCTCTGGTTAGTTGAGTGAGACTATAACTAACCTAAATCCATCTTAAACGATAAAAAAAATTACAACTCAAAGGATTTGATGTATTTCAACATTTGATCAATCCGAGGTTAACATGGATCTACGATGGTGCATAGCACGAGCCCAATCAAAATGCATGGCCATAGACTTATCTTCACAGTGTAGCTAGGGTGTATGTCATTGTATTGAGGAGCTCACCCAATCCCTATTTTCTTTTTCTTCTTTTCTAAGTGGTTTCAATAAGCATGTTTCAAGGTTGAGGGTAACAATTCATAGTACAAGTTTTTTGG
>ML854720.1:0-28239 GCA_009831015.1 Picea engelmannii | reverse complement strand
AATAAATATAATTGTATCATTTTACAAAACATTAATTTCATAAATACTCTTTATGTCAAAAAAAAAAAAATTAAACCTACTATCCGATTTCAAATATATACTCGATCTTTATGTAAATCGTTTTCACATTTATAACTTTAATTATCACATTCCAAATGCATCGATGACATTTCCAATTTTGAATTTCATATAAAATACTACACTTTTAAGTTTTGAATGTGATAATAATAAATAATAAATAATAAATAAATAAAAAATTCTGAATATATTATTGAAAAAATAATAATTTTTAAAATTTATGTTTATAAATTTTTTTTATTATTATTTAAATTGAATTTGTATTTATGTAATACAAATTGATTTTTATTGCTATCACCATAACCTCCCAATATAACTACACATACCTCAAACAAAACATATAAAGAAGTTAAATTTTCTATTAAACAACATGTTTACAATTTAAAATATATAATTAATGTCTTAATGTTTGTAGAAAGATGGATTAGATCACACTCAAGAAAAATGAATACTTTAATTTTAAAGTACCAGTGTCAATAAACATGTAAAACACAATTTCCAAATCACAATATACTATTTAGAGAATAGTTAAAAGAATTTGATATATTATCCAAAACAATATTGTTTAAAAAAAAAAGACAATTTTCAAAGTAAAATAGACTATTTAGAGGATAATTAAACGAACTTGATATATTATCCAAAACAATATTGATTTTTAAAAGACAATTTCCAAAGCACAATAAACTATTTAGAGAATAATTAAACGAATTTATATATTATCCAAAATAATATTGTTTAAACAAATTAAAAGACAATTTCCAAATTACAATAGACTATTTAAAAATAACTAAATGAATTTGATATATTATCCAAAATAATATTGTTTTTTTAAATTTGTATACTCAAAATATACTTTAATATATTTTAGTATTTTTTTAAAACTTGGTAAGTAGTGAATATCAAGGATGAAAGTGTAAATTTGTATAGAATTTTAAAATAATAAAAGTAAATGAATAATGAAAAAGGTGAAAACAAATTAGTTCAAATGAGTTATTTCAATTTTTCATTATATATTTAATTAATGAATAATGAAAAAGGTGAAAACAAATTGGTTCAAATGAGTTATTTCAATTTTTTATTATATATTTAATTGTTTTTCATTTTTTTATTACATTTCCTAGTGATGGTTTTAGTGGACATAATTGAAGTTTCTCCCAAAGTTATTTTAAAAAAATTGATTGATAAATATGTGAATGCAATGTATGTAAATAAAGTAGCATTGTACAATATAATGACTCAAGGTGGAGATGAAAAAATTATTATTGTAACTTTTGTAAATCACAAAGTTATTTGAAAAAGAATGATTGATAGATATGTGAATGTAATGTATGTAAATAAATTAACAATGTACAAGATAGAGTGATTCAAAGTGGAGATCGAACAATTATTATTGTGATTTTTGTAAATATAGATAGGAGTTAGATATAAATGTGAATGCAAAGCATGTGAATAAAGAAATGTTCTAAAAGATAGATTTAATCAAAGTGGGGGCCATAAACTTATTTTTCATATGACTTTTGTAAGATTGATTTAATCAAAGTGGGGGCCACAAATTTATTATTCATATGACTTTAATAGTTTTTCATTTTTTCATTGCATTTTCTAGTGGTGGTTTTAATGGACATAATTGAAGCTCCTCACAAAGTTATTTGTAAAAGATTGATTGATAGATATGTGAATGCAATGTATGTAAATAAAGTAACATTGTAAAAGATATAATGATTCAAAGTGGAGATGGAACAATTATTATTGTGACTTTTGTAAATATAGATAGGAGTAAGATATAAATGTGAATACAAATCATGTGAATAAAGTAATGACGTTAAAGATAGATTTAATCAAAGTGATGGCCACAAACTTATTATTCATATGGATTTTGTAACTGTACATAGAATTCATATGAGAATGTAAATGCAATGCATGTGAATAAAGTAACATCGTACAAGATAGATTGATTCAAAGTAGGCATGGAACAATAAATACATTGTACAAGATAGAATGATTCAAAGTAGAGACGAAACACTATTATTATGACTTTTTTAAATATAGATAGGAGTCACATGTAAATGTGAATGCAATGCAAGTGAATAAAATAATGTCATAAAAGATAGATTTAATCAAAGTGGGGACCACAAACTTATTATTCATATGACTTTTGTAAGTGTAGATAGAATTCGTATGCAAATGTAAATGCAATGCATGTGAATAAAGTAACATTGTACAAGATACATTGAGTCAAAGTAGGCATGGAAGAATCACTAGTTTTATGACTTGTGTTAAAATCCTTTAGAGTTATTCGCATTTATGAATTACACAAATTTAGGGGTTTTTTATATGGTCAAGATGATGATGATGTTTTCTAGGATAATGTATCTTAATAATTATTGTGGCTAGTATTAAAAAGGAATCCCATGGGTCAAGTGAGAATGAGATCAGGGTTGGAAGAACTCAAGACAAATGGATTGGATGACTAAGAACTCAATATGAATAAAATGTCAAGTTGAGGACTTGGGATCGAGTGAGTGAGGACTAAGGAAGAGGACTTTTTGGTTGTGGAAATTGTCACTGAAATGAATTTTGTACATTCTAGAAATATCAACTCCATGGAAAGTAGGAACAATCACAATAGGAAGGTTCTGCATCATTGCCACTCACTCTCTCTTTGGCCATAGTAACACACTACTATCATGGTTAGCACATGGAGGACATTGTTTTATGGTGATACATTGTGAGTGAGACCAAAGGATCAACCCCACTTATAAAATTTGCACTAAGATTCGATTTATTTGTAAATAAATATTTTTACTCAATCATACAAGTAGACATGAAATAATGTGAACATTGTGCTTTGGTATTTCTAATTCTATGTCTTTGAAAGGATAAGTGTTACATTTAAATGTGCAAGGTGATTATGGTTAAGTGCTACCTTTAAATAGAGGAGCTGATTATGATAGTAGCCAAACACATTGGACAAATAAGAAGAGAGTTGCATATATTATTATAAATTATAAATTTGTGTTTTCATAGTGTATTTGATTAACGGTTATAGATTAAGATAGATCAAGATGAAGGAATTTTAAAATAATTGGTTCCACTTACTCCCATTTTCTTTGGTTGTTCTTGTGGTAGTGGGGTTATTGTTTAATAACTAAGATATATTGATTGATAAGTTTTACTTGTATTGAAATGAAATGCATGTGAATAAAGTAACTATATAAAAGATAGATAGATGACTTAGTGGTATTGTCTTAGTGGTATTGTCAATGTCCCACCTGTAGAACAAGATTGATTGATAAAATCCACATGCATTGAAATGTAATGCATTTGAATAAAGTATCTACTTACAAGATAGATTAGGGATCCATAGTTGAGCTAGATATTGACTAAGTGATGGAGGTTCCCACAAACAAGGACATTAACCTTATTTGATATGTAAATTGTTGTGGATGTTCCATTAGACAGTTCATCACAACAAATCTAACAAAATACTGAAATATTTACTATGAAGGTTAATTTCCTTTAGATCTCAGATTCTTTAATTATTGATTTTCTAATTAAAAAAGTATGAAATAGATGAAATGCGAAAAATAGAGAACAAAAAAAAAACTCCCACACAATCCACAAATAAACACAAGATATAACTTGGGAAACCCAATATGAGAGAAAACCCAGCTAGAAAGCAATGTTGTTATGCTCTCTTTTATTCAAATGTAAGTACAAAGAAAGAGACACTCTCTATGGAGTTGCCTTTGACGTTGTGGCCTATATGCTTGCTATAGAATCTCTCCTCCTCTGTTATGCTCTCAAAATACCACTCCTAGGTTCTTTGCTCAACTATGGAACAAATAAAGTGCCAAAAGAATGGAACCTCTTCTCTACCTAGTGGCTTGGTATTTAACATAGTCCAATATCCATCTAGGGGTAGGGTTTTGACTTCCTCAACCCTCAATTAGTGAAGGAATAATTCATACTTGTGAATTATGAATAATGTCTAAAATGTATAATTGCACAAATGTAATGAAGTAGACCAAGCTTTATGTCTATGTATGAATCAAATATGAGAATAAGGAGAGATATTATGGATGAGGATCTCATGAATTGAGTTGATAGATTTAAGAAGATATTGTGAAGATGGTTATGGATATGATGTGATATAACTACCTAATTAAGACTTAATAGTTATGGTCACCTATGGTTATATAAAGAAACCATTTTTACAATAGAATGTACATAAGAAAATCTTATAATGTAATATAGTTTTTTCCTTTGGAGGTTTCTTGAGTATAATTCCAGATGTCACTTGCTTTAATATATGTTTGTATGAATTTATTGTCACTTGCTTTAATATATGTTTGTATGTATTTGTTGTTGGCTATTAAATTTAAAACAACATTTATTATGGGTTAAGAGGGATCATTTTTTGTTGACGCTGCTATAAGAACTACTAAGAAATGCATTGAAGTTGATGTGTGTTGAGCGTGGAGAAGGATGTGAAGTTGTGTGGGATATCTCTGCGTGGAAGAGATCACTATTGTGAAAGCATGTGAAGGGAGAATTCTAGCTCACTGGTTGCACACGCTTCGATAACGCTGATATATGGTTGCATGAGTGAAGCGTGTGTTGCTTTTAGATTTTTTGTGTGTATGTTACAACCCATTGAGAGAAATTTAGAGAGATTATCCTAGTGCATTTGGCTAATTCAGACCATGAAGAGTGTTGACTTTGAATATCGTCCTACTGGAAAATAACAATGTAGCCAAATGAGTAAAATCATGACTTTGTTTATTATAATATAATGGGTGGTATTACTTTATAAAATTGAGAGTCTAAAACCAAACTTATTATGTCCCTTTTGCAAATTGATGCAAATAATCATGTAAGTGAATGCCTCGTCCGACCCCTCGAATACCAAAATGCATCCCAAATTTGAATGCCTCGTCCAGTGTCTAAGTAGGCACCTAGGGCATGTGGCCCTATCATATGCTTCCACCTGTCTGTACCCATGGCACGACATGTGGCCACTCTACTTCCGAGTTTCGATGTCCGGTCTAGGACCTAGCTGACACCATATACACATGGCACTACCACCATCCGTAACTCAGAAAGACACGTAGCCCTCTCATCACCTTCCGCCTGGGGTGACATGTGGCATACATATTGTGTCACATGCCTCCCCCTCAAGGTGCCAAATCCCCATGACACGTGGCACATTATCCACTCGACATGTGGACCTCCCACATGGAATGACATGGCATATACATCAACACATAACGCTTGGAGTGTCCATCTGGGAACTTACACTTGTACACAGTTTATTGGTCAGGTGACATGGTCCTCCCCTATTCTAAGATTGCAAGGTAAGGTTGGGACCATTCTTGGAACCTTGCCCGACCAGAGAATCGGGCCACTGGCCCCTCCAATTCCTTTGTCATTTCTCGCACTTCTGATCTACTGAACCCAAGTGCCTAAAACCCTGTTGTTAGCCCTCGACTAAGTTTTGAGGAAACATTAATCGTGTTTGACCAATTTTGGGACTTCGAAAGGCTAGTCGAAGATGGAGCGCCCAGACGGAGTTGAGATCACGGGATATCACTTGTTTTGAAGGCTTGTGGACCGAGAAAAGGGTTTACTAGGGTTTATGTAATGGGTTATGGGATGTCGGCCCATGGGTTTACCCATGTTTAGGACTTTTTTCAAAAGTATATATAGGAAGGAATGTAATGTAAAAATTACTAGTAGAATCTTAGTGCAAGCGATGTAAGAAGTCCGGCTAGTTGGCTATGTGCAAGATATGTTAGTAAGGCTCTGTGCTATTAAGGACTTGGCTCTGTGCCTTGACCTTATTTTGGGAAGGAGGATCTGATGTGCAATGCATAGATCTCATGTTCTTTGTGGAGTGTGTCACTGTGGATTTGTGCACAAGAGCATATGAATGTAAGAATATTGAAGACTAATAAAGAAGAAGAAGAAGTTGGTGGACGTAGCCCCACACTAGGGTGAACCACATATATCCTGTGTCTTGATGTGCTTTGTGCGATATGATTTATGATTTATGTTGTTTATTTTCTTAGTGTTGTTGTTATAATGTATGATGAATGCATCTGATGTTGTTGCTTAGTGCTTAAAGATGATTGAATGCTAGATCTAAGCTAAGCTATGTGCTAAGTGATTGGAAGTGCTTGATCTTTATTGTTATTTCATTGTTCTGTAATAAGGGTTTAATCTGCGATGTGAATGAGATTCAAGAACTAATTTATATTGTTGTCTAAGTTCCCTGCTAAGTGTTGTAATCACAAATATGCGCCCCATCTTGGTTGTAGACACCTGAGTCTTGCAACCCCCCTACCTCTACCTCGGGTGAGACTTCATCTTCTTCGCAGGTGTTGATGAAAGGGCCGGTAGTTAGGGTTTTGTTGGTGCATTGTTGAAGCATTGAACCTTGGGTCTGCCCCTCTGCCAACAAATGGTTCTATTCCCGGGACCTGAAACTGTGATTGCTGGGAATTGAAGAAAAGATAAAGATTTATGCATAGATCTGTTGTTGTAGTGTGCAAAATTCTACTTGACTTGTGAAGCTCTGTGCTAAGAAAGAAACCTGATCTGAAGAAAAGAGGTAAGATCTTAAATCTTTGTGATTTAGTAAGGGTAAGATAAGTAGAAATGTTTTCTTCAAAAGAATGAATCTAGGTATGTTTGATAGATTTTGTCCTAGTCTAAAAACTAGGGCACAATTAGAATAAAGAGTTGATATGAATAAATTTGATAGAAATAGAGAAAGATATGTTATTCCTATGCATAGAAATAATTTTTGGACTAATAAGTGGATGCAGGAACCTAGAAAGAATTTTTACAGATTGCAGGTCCAACACTGTGATCCCAGTGCACAGTACATGAGAGGTTGGGGATCGCTTAAAATAAAGAGAGGATTAACATTGTGTTATAATTGCAGAAGACTGAGACATCTTGCTAAGGAATGCCTTGGTACATGTCCTATTTGTCTTTGTTGTAAAGCTATTGGTCATGAGGTTGAGGATTGTCAAAGAATGATTGCTAAAGTTTAAAAGATGACCATGATACAAGAAAACTATAAAGAAGGTCAAGAGACTAAGGATATGTTAAAGAATCATATAGAAAAAGAGTCAGAGACTATGTTAATACAATTAAAAGAAGTAATGGATGATCACAGAGACATCAATCTACTAGAGATCCTGAAAGAAAAACAACGCATAGTTACAAGAATAGAAGACTTCGACATAGACTATGTATTGGATGAAGAAACACACGTGAATAATATGCCAGAAAGCACTTGGGAAATTTTGGGAAAGCCTGCTATGATACCTTCATTGGGAAAGATAGGCTTGTTTAAAGGAAAGATGATAACCCTATGTGGAAAAGTTGCTAATATACCTATGGTTTCTCATGAAACATCAATTGAAGAAGAATTTGAAATCATTAAATTTGTTGAGAACAACACCCCCTTTCCACTTTTGTTAGGAAAGACTTGGATTGAGAAGGATCCTATCAGAAGGAAAGTAGAGGAGGAAGCTACATAACAGAAAAAGAAAGAACTAAGGGATCTCATAGCTCAAAGAATAGAGCGACTAATAGAAGAACAAGAGGATAAGTCGAAGGAACATAGGGCAAGAGAATTAACTGTCGAGGTTGAAAGAAAGAAAAAAGGTCTGAAGGACCTATCCATGCAAGAAAGAAGAATACCTACCCTGGATTTAATAAGAGAAGAGGCATTACCTTTGAACCCTTTGAAAAAACATCAATAGTGAGAAGCTACTATGCTAAGAGAAGATAAGAATAAGAATGGAAAGAGGAATCCAGAGACTCAGATCACAGGAAAGAAGGAAAGGAAGCTCAGTAAGAGGAAATACAAGTTAGAAAAACTAGGGGAAGTTCCAGAGAAGACTTTGCAAGAGGTAGATCTACAGAAGTTGAACCTCACCAGAATAGCAGAACCACGCAGGATGGGACTTCACCATGGAAAAGATATATGACCTTTGGAGGCACCCTGACCATTAGAATGACGCTCCGGAACAGCTAGAAACAAAGTTATTGATGGAAATACCGTAGTTGGACCATTGGGACCGCGCCATAATGGACAGATTCACATTGATGGACACATTCCTGCCCGTTGGAGGAATCTGTTACGACGCTTTCTTATTTAACTTGTCAGATGTTGTGCCGGGACCAATTTTTTCCACCCGTGATTATCCAAGCTAACAGAGAATCGATTGTATATCATGTTGTGATTTATATACCTCACCATTCGTTTGATTACCTCGCTTGTTTGTTCACCTACCCGATCTATTTGGTTACAAGTGTGAATGTCAAGCAAACCTAGCGCGTTAGAGAAGTCTATGGAGGAGATTCTCTTGGAGCTCATGGATGAGCGAGTTATGTCTGTAGGAATACAGACGTTGTCGACTACGGGACTGCAAGCATCCCCCTCAACTGGATGTCGTTCTAGATGTACTACTGAGAATCGAAGCAAGCACCGTGATGATCTAGTTAACATGAAGCAGATCCTGTCAGTCTTGCCAGATTATATACTGCCTTTGGCTGATGCAGTTACCCACGAAAATATCCCACGTGACTTTGAATACACGTTGATCACTACGTACGTCCCGAAGGGGATACAGGTAGTTGGACCCTAGTTAGGACAGATCCCAGCTCTGAAGAACAACGACTTTAACCTCAGAGACATGAAGAAATACGCAATGCTTGTGTCACATAGGTATTTGATGAAGATGAATGGGAAGAAGTTTCACATAGTCTCCCAACCATGGATTAAGTAGCTTTCTCAATCAATGATACTGAACGTGATGGAGATCCCTCACTTTGGCCAACATCAGGAGGTTAACACGTGCGTTAAAATCCTCTTTTTGTTCTATCACGAAGGATATATATGGCTCGACAGGGGTGTTACTGTGGATCCGACGCTGATCCACTTAATTACAGGGATGAGCATGCATGGACTGGACCCTCATCAGTTCTACCCAAGGAAGGCTTCAAATCGCTCCCTGGCACAACGCATAAAGGAGGATTATGGTGATGTAGAAAAGGGAAAGAGAGGCTACAAGGTAGCTTCCATCCAGGATGGTGCAGTGCGCCTATATTGTCAGCTTGTAGCTGGAAATATTGTCAAAAAGAACTTTCTGACACAGGTCACTGGATTCGTAGTAGAACTTGCAGGGAAGTGCATAGAAGGAATGAAAATGAACTACGCGGGTCACCTCATCAACGAGCTCGAGAAAGACTGCCATGAAGCATAGGCTCAGGGGTTTTGAATTCCATTTTAGCTGGTTACTTGTATTAATCACATTTTTCTCTTGGCAGATGCAGGAAGGAGTGACATTTACATAAGTTGATCCATCGGAGCCGTTGGTCGCAAGGTTCTCCACCTTGTGGTATACAAATGACATGTCGAAGCAGTGGAAGTCAAACGCTGTCTTCCATGCCTACTACCAATAACTGAAGCATGCTATTGAGGAATTTCCATGCATGAGACCGAACACATTGCACCAGTACAGACCGCTAGCAAAGTTCCACGCAGATTGACACTTTATCTATATCACTACACATAGGGATGAGAGTAAGGAGGAGTTACAGTCTTACTATAAGATGACCGACGAAGACATGGGGGAGATCACCAAAGAACCTTGTACTGATGGAAGATGCAGAACTCTCCTACCCCGACATCATTGAAAGTCCCTTGGTCACCCAGGTGGAGCATGATGGACAAACTAGCACGAAGAAAAAGAAGAAAAAGGAGGAAACTGATGAGGAGGACAATGACTCAAAGGAAAGTGGGCCTGAATCACCCAGAAGAGGAGGAGGAGGCGAAGTGAATCAAGAAGAAGGGGGGGAAGAAGGAGAAAAGAAAGACAAAGGTGAAGTTACACCATCGAAGGATCCCCCTACCGAGACCGAAACATCAAAGAAGAGGAAGGTTTATCCGCGGAAACCCTCATCAAGAAAGAAGATGTGCGCCAGTAAGCCCAAGATTAAGGCCATGCTCACAGAGGACCACGTTGATCTAATCATCATAGTTGTGGAGGATTCTTCAGAGGATATCTTGCAGTGATACAGAGCAAAGCGGGAGACGTTGTATGAAATAATCGAGAAGGAGTTGAAGGAGATACAATAGGCCATCCATTCGATCCACACAGTACCTACTGCACCCTCATCATCGAAGATTTCAAAATTGGGGGATGAGCCCACCCAATTATGAATACTAGAAGATGCGACATAGGCTCGGATTCATCGAGTCCATGAAGAGAAGGAGAAGGCTACAAAATCCTTGAAGCAACAAAAGGATAAGGTTTTAGAGAAACTAATATTTGTGCAGTCTTGCGTAACTGCCTACAAGAAGGAGAAAGATGAAATTCAGGTGATGTTCGAGGAGTACAAAGAAAAGATATAGAAAGAAAAATACCAACTGCTCGTCGAGCAGACTGTGGTCAAAGAAGTGGTGACTACAACACTTCACTCTGTGTTGGGCTTGGCACAGGAGGAACAAGATTCAGTCGAGATTCAAGTGGGGAAGCTCACTAAGGCCATTCAACAACTTCAAGCATGGATAACGGAGTTAGAGATCCAAGCAATTCATAGCACTCTGAAAGAAGTGCGCAATCAGAGGGACGAAGCTTCCAGGAGCACAGTTGGAAGGATCAAGGAACTCTTCTTAGAATGTAAGAAATTGAGTGATCATAGTTCACATACCTACGAACGCCTCGCAGAAGATCCAGAGCTGAGGAAACTGGAAGCATAACTATAGGAGACAGAACAACAGGCCTCCATTGTCCAGGCACAGATGAAGTCACTCATTGTAGTTGAGAAAATGAATAGATCACAGGAGCAGTGCATATTCCAGCAACAGATTACGGCCATATAGAGTAGAGTCATGGAAGTTACACAACGACTACATCCGATGCAAGACAAAGCCTACATGATTTTTTAAGAGATTGAAGGACAAGGCTTACAGCTAGACCAAGTGGTTGTGACAGTGGAACAATGCTTGGAAGGTCCTATTACAGAGGAGGTGATTCACGAGTTCACTGAGAAGGAGGCTCTAGCGAAGCAGCAAGTCAAGGAAACTTGAGCTAAGCTCAAGACCTTTGAAGCAGTGTTTCCTAGATCTGAGTGACGTGGGATGAGTCACAGGTGAGTGTTGGGGGCCTGTTGGCCCTCAACCAAGTTTTGAGGAAACCTTGGTCATGTTTGACCACTTTTGGGACTTTGATAGGATGTTCAAAGATGGAGCGCCTAGGTGGAGCTGAGATCATAGGATCTCCCTTGTTTTGCAGGCTGGGGGATCGAGCAAAGGGTTTACTAGGGTTTATGTAATGCGTTATGGGATGTTGGCCCATGGGTTTACCCATGTTTAGGCATTTTTGTAAAATTATATATAGGAAGGAATGTAATGTAAAAAGTACTAGTAAAAGCTTAATGCAAGAGATGTAAGAAGTCTGGCTAGTTGGCTATGTGCACGATATGTTAGTAAGGCTCTGTGCTATTAAGGAGTTGGCTCTTTGCCTTGACCTGATTTTGGGAAGGAGGATCTGGTGCACAACGTGCAAATATCATGTCCTCTGCGGAGTGTGGCTCTGTGTCTTTGTGCACAGGAGCAGATGAATGTAATAAGATTGAAGACCAATAAAGAAGAAGAAGAAGTTGGTGGACGTATCGCCACACTAGGGTGAAACACGTATATCCCATGTCTTGATGTTCTTTGTGCGATATTATTTATGATTTATGTTGTTTATTTTCTTAGTGTTGTTGTTATAATGTATGATGAATGAATCCGATGTTGTTTCTTAGTTCTTAAAGATGATTGAATGTTATATCTGAGCTAATCTATGTGCTAAGTGATTGGAAGTGCTTGATCTTTATTGTTACTGCGTTGTTATGTAATAAGGGTTTAATATGTGATGTGAATGAGATTCAAGAACTAATGTATATTGTTGTCTAAGTGCCTTGCTAAGTGTTGTAATCACATATCTATGTCCCAACTTGGTTGTATACACCTGAGTCCTGCAACCCCCCCTGCCTCTACCTCGGGTGACACTTCATCTTCTTCGCAGGTGTTGCCAAAAGGGTCGGTAGTTAGGGTTTTGTTGGTGCATTGTTGAAGTGTTGAAACCTGGGTCTGCCCCTATGCAAACACCTACCTAAAACTGTGCCCCACCGACCCACTGATCACTTAGGCAGATCTGAACTTGTACAAATTCTCCTTGGAATTCGGTATCCGGTTGTCAAATCCCTCCTTAGATTTTGCGATATCAACAATCGAGATCACTCGACTCTCAGATCCAACAGATGGGATTTTTTTGCACCATG
This sequence comes from Picea engelmannii, assembly GCA_009831015.1. Classification (NCBI taxonomy): domain Eukaryota; kingdom Viridiplantae; phylum Streptophyta; class Pinopsida; order Pinales; family Pinaceae; genus Picea; species Picea engelmannii. The sequence continues at coordinate 15,810 of ML854720.1, read as the reverse complement.
ACCCGTGGTATTTGCCCAACATTCCCACACTCGACCTGTCAACCAATCATCTTTCGACACATGTCTCCCTCTAGACATGTTGATTTTCATGCTAGAAACGACACGTTACAATGACGTCAACTTCTCTTCTGATATTGACATGTGAAACTCTATACCATGTCACATTTTTGTCCCTCATAGTACCAAATCATATTGACACATGGCACAATTGTCACTTGATATGTGGAACCCTTAACGTCTAACACGTTTCATCCTCTCAATTACTGGGTTACATCATTTGACATTATAGGAACGTGTACTTTGCATATTTATTTTCGAAGGGAGGTTGGAACCTTTCCCTACCAAGAACCTTACCCCATCGAGATACCATGTCACCGACTCCCTGGGCTCCACTTGTGACCTGAACCTTTTCCACCAAAACCCCGATACCTGATCTTACAGGGCATCGGCCCATAGGAGGTACAAGGATATCGCCCCCCAGGAATTTTCAACCAAAGGAATAGACACAAAAACCTTCAGAGATCCATTACTTCGATGCTCCTAGTGCTAGACTGCCTCCTGAGCATAGATGTGAGATCGAAGACCGAAATCTCTTGGTTCGAAGATCTAATGGTTACAGTTAAAGACGCCCACTCAAAAGTTTTATCCCAATATGGGCCCACACTTGAATCATTCGAGAAATATGTGATGACAAGTGTTACCCCCATGACACTATGGTGGCCATCATGGCGCAACGCATCACTATGGCGTCACCTCCTTGCGTGAACGAAAGGGTTTGGAATTGCTGGTTTTCTTCTCTCTTAATTCTTCTTTGGATGACCTAGGTTCAGATCTCAATAGGTTTCCAAAAAACCCTCAAAGACTATCGACCCTCCTGGTACGCCATAAGGAAATGTTGCGCACAGGGTGCACAATGCAGTCTCACCTGAGATAAATTTTATGGGTGACTGCAATAATCAGGTGTTTGCAGTCTAGGAATGAATGGGGATTTGGGATTGTGTTCTTCCTTTTTTATGCATTATCCTTGTTAATTATTCAAGTACTTCTATGCTTCATTCATATTTAAACCTATGCATGCATGCTGATATAACTAGTTTAACCATTCACTCATAAGCTAATGATAAAAAAAAATTAAGCATTCATTAACAATCACACATAACACAATATTTACCATGGTTCACCCCCTCTTGGGGCTATGTCCACAAAGATTTGGATTCTCTACTCTTTTGTTTAATATGATGCAAAATATTACATTGCACACATTACATCTCAGTAATACAATCAATATTGAGGGTAGGAACCCTCTGTGAGGCTGACTAGATTACACCAGGCTCTTCATCCTATGATCCAACCCTCAAATACTACCTTACTCGACCCTTCTACAAGGCTTATTATCATTGCCAACTTACAAAATTCATAATAATAAATTGTCTTTCTTATGATATGATATCTCTCTATCTTACATACACACCTCTTTGTCCTTAACTGACATCCCTCCCTCCTAGACTTCCTAGGCCCTTATTTATATTATTTTACAGGATCATAGCCATTACGGTCCTTATCAAAAAACCTAACCCTATCACGATTAGGCTTGTCTTCCCACATGACACATTGCTTTTCCTCTTGCATATTGATTTTCCTCTTGCATATTGCTTTTCCTTCTTTATCTTCATGCTACTTTCTTACCACTTGTTGCACGTGCTCCAAAATTAAGTCTTCCTTTCCAAAAATAGGTCTTTCCCAAAAACAGATCCTTCTCCAAAAGTAGGTCTTCACCTAGAATATACTTCCTTCTCAAAATAGGCATGAACCCAACAGGCCCCCAACATTGACATGTGGCTCATCCCAAGCCACTCAGGTGGTGTGTGCTCCTTGCACAACCTTTTCCAAGTTGTGGACATTTCCTTCTAATTCTTCCCCTTTGGATCTCGCTTGCACAACTTTCTCTGTGAGCTCCTCTACCCTCTGCACTGTGATGCGTTCCTTCAAAGACTCTGCGCTCTTGGCATGATCCTAAGCCATCCTTGTCTTCTCCTCCTCTAGTCCAACAAGTATTTTCGTTGCTTTATCCTAGAGGGGTTCTAACTAGGCTTGCCTTGCCTGCTTGGTATTCTGCACAATCTTCAATTCTATCTGTAGGGTTTTCATCTCCCGCGTGCCTTTCAATATTTTTGTGATGTTCATGGACTTTTTTTGCTGCTTTAGCTTATTTATTGCAATGATGATTTTCTCCTCTTTCTATTCTAGTTGTTGGACCTTGTCATTTTCTTCCAACATCGTCCATAGTTGCACGGTCCTATCAAAAAGTTTTGTGACCTTGTTGGCTTCTTTTTCCATCATTTCTATTTGTAAGGCTTTCTATTGTTCCCTTTCAACTATAACTTCAGGAGGAGTAGTTGTTGTTAATTTTTCCTCAAGTTCCTCAATTTCCTTCTTATAATCTTCAAGAATCTACGCGATGATTTGAATATGTTCTTCAACATCTCTCATGGCTGCCTGTGCATTGTTTAAAAATTTTGTGAAGACTTCCTTCAGTTTCTGCTCCAATTTATCTGTGCACTACTTCTCCTCTTGTGTCTCCATATTGAACTACTCTAAAACAATTTCTAGTGCATACTTTCCATCTTTGGTGACTTTCAATTCTATCATATCTACTCTGGCTCATGATTGCACTTCTCGTGTGACACTGACTTGTAGCTTGTACAGTGCCTTTGTTGGTGTTTTAGCCAATACCAATTGTACCTACTTGAGGTCTTTAAGTGGTGTTTGTGATATGGCCTCCTCAACCTGCAGTATATATTTTGTTATCTGGAAGATAGGACTTACTTGCGCTACGAGTTGGATTGTGTCTTCCTCATTCTGTGCGATTTTGTCCCCTGCTTTTGTTGCTCAGGGGATTAGTTTTTCTCCTCTCTCTTGTAGTTGGTTTGCTTGTATCCATTCCACCACTTGATTAATGTCATCAAACTCATTCCTTATCCTCCCTCTTTGGTTTTCTACCTCCTCATACTCTTTCACTACGTGGTCTTTCACCCTCTCTGCAACTAGATCTGCATCATCCTCGGTGATTGTGTATTCCAGGATTTGTTTTTGGGCCTTGACCTTCTTGGGAGACCCACCTATATTGTTGATCGACCATTTAGGTGGACTTGTCTCTTGCAAATTAGTTGTCGATGGGGTTTCCTGTGTCGTTGTGTCCCCCCTTCCTTGTTTCTCCTGTGTGGGGGCACTGTCCTTCTTTCCTATCTTTCCATCCTTATTTGGGGCACTGCCCTTCTTCTATTGCATTGTCTTTGGGCTAGGCTTCGTATGTTGTGTTGGTTTCTTGGTCGTGGTGCTTCCCCTTGCAAATGTCTTGGATGACCATGCTTCCCTTTCTTTCCCTTTGGGAATGTCTTTAGTGATGACTAGGATCTTCCAATCCTCTTGCCAGTATTTTATTTCCCATTCAACTTCCTCTGCGTTGATGCAAAATCAAAGTTGTAGCCATTCTTTGTCTGGATCCCTATGTGCCTGGATCCACATATGTGTCGCGTAGCCTTAAAGTTGGCTATCCCCCGATATTGCACGACCACCTTGGGAGCTATTCTCCAGGTATTGGCTATATTCTCTTTCATATCGTTGAAATACCGAGAAAAAGTGATAGCATTACCACTTCTCCACTTTGGATCATAAGTGCTTCCCAATGATGTGTACTATGTTGTGCAACATCATCCTACTCTATCAAATAAATATGAGTAGGTGGGATCTTTCCATCCAATTAGCGCGATCAGTATAATGAGCCAAGAGGAGTGTAATTCGATTCCCAAGTCCTGCGCATCCTTGTAGTCATCTAGGAATAGATTCAATAAGTATGGGGCCCAGTTGAGCATGGTGTCATTTGTGCACTGTGCTGCCACTACAACAACTCCTACAGGGACCTCATCCTTGCAACATTTTTGAAGGAGTTTACATGCAATCAATGTTTTTTCAATCCTGGTGGCTGTGTCACTGATCCGTTTTATGATAATGCCACACGAGTGCCTTTTCCTTGGTTTTATCATCCATTTACTACGCGGGATTCTCACCATATGATGGCAGTCCTATGATGAACGAAATTATTTCGACATCGATGGAGACTGGTTCGTCCAACCACAAAAATCCTCCATGGAGGACTGCCAGTAACTGCTTGATGCAGTTGTTCACATCTTTCCCCCTTACGAAGTGACAAATATCCAGCAAATTAGGAATCCCTATGTTTTCCAAGCCTGCCACCCACTACTTTGGTTGTAACACTGGATATCCTAACGACCCTATGCCTACGCTCTCCATATACACATGTTGTCAAAATTCTGGCAATTTGTTGGTGTCAGACATGTTGTGGTATGCATATTGTAACCTTTTGACATAGCCTAGTAAACTTGGAGTGACCTACACCCCATATGAAATGCACAACAAAATGATCAAGGCATCGGGTTGCGTATGTGAGGACTGTGCAATGTGATGTTTTCCCTTTCTCTCACACTAGATGTCCAAACCTATGGTTCTCTTTCTTCCTAGCCCGAATCTGGTTTCCTCGTGATATCTTCAAGTTTCACTTCCTCCTGTTGCGCGAACCCCACCATAGGTTGTGACCTTGGCTTGTTAGATTCTATCCTTTCAATGTCAACACCATTTGTTTTGTGGGATTCTTCTACCCTGGAAGGTTGTTGTGGGTTGCTTGATGTTAATGGGTCCTGGCCCCGCACATTTTCGTGTGAATCAATGTCCATCCCAACCATCATCGGGGCCTTCCCCTCTTTCTCTACCAATGTGGTGCTCACTGGTTCGGCCTATGGTGAGGGAATTGCATTGACATTGATGATTCCCTCTGTCTGTGTGACTGTCTGTTATGCCTCTGCGGTTTCCTGCGATGACCTGTGGCTACTACATGTTTTTCGTGGTATTTTTCCAGGTGCACCGACCTTTGGAGTTTCCATCAGGGTACCTATTCCTTCTTTGGTTGAAATATGGCTACTACGATCTTTGAACTCACCTATTCATCACCTGTCTTCATGCTCCCTACCTTCACGGGTATGTAAATTCACAATATGTATTGTTTAACCCATGTTTTATTTATATATAGGGTGTCATAATTGCATTGAATATTCTTAGAGATGCTTCTTTGATGGTCATAAATGTGTTAAAGCTTGTCGAGCATGCTTCATTAAGTTTCATAAATGCTCAATTCACTCCTTTTTACCGCAATGACCGGTTTTGGATTTTTCGACTGTCGGCCCATTTTCCAGTGCACTGTAAATTTTCAGTGCGTCGTACGTTTCTGCTATGAATTTTCCCCTGGTGTGTTGTGTTTGATTCCTGTCAGCCATATGTTTCACACGGCCACTTTTTATTCTTTTCACACTGATTACACTATCTGTTGCGCATGATATTTCCCAATATTTTTTATTTTCCCTCTTTTTCTACTTTTGTCTTCCTTTTTCATCTTTTTCTACTTTTTATTTCTTTTTATTATTTTTCTGTCCTAATATCTACTATAGTACATTATTTAAATGACTTTCTTACTACGCTGTAACTTTTAAGAGTTAGTAGGTCGACTTTCCTTGTACAGTTTCACTCGACTACCATTGACCATGCCTTTCATTTTTGTTCCTCCCAAGTCCCTTAGTTGTACAGATCCCCCATATGTGACAGTCTTTACTTCATATGGCCCTAGCCAATGCACTCTAAACTTACCAGGGTGTTGCAAAAATTTGTTGTCATAGAGAAGAGCTAAGTCTCCCTCCTTAAATCTTGTCTTTTTAATATGTTTTTCATGCCAGGATTTGTCCCTTGCTTTGTGTACTTCCTAGTGAAATCCTGCCAAAATATTGTCCTCTTCCATTTCCAATAGTTGGATTAGCCTCTCCTCTACTATGCCTCTTTCTGTCATGTTGGTAATTTCTTCTACGTGTAGATTGGGTACCATAAATATTAATGGTGCCATTGCTTCCTTCCCATACACCAGTCTGAATGGTGTTTGTCCTGTCAATTTCTTGCATGTGGTCCTGTATTCCCATAATACTGCTGGTATTTTCATGTCCCAATCATCCCTATTAACATTGCAAATCTTAGTCAATGCATTTTCCAAAATATTATTGAAATATTTTACTGTTCCATTTTCCTGAAGATGATATGGTGTACTCTTCTGGTGATAGACTTCAAACTCTTTAGTCATCACCATGATGGTATTGTTAATAAAATGAGTGCCTTGGTCACTCATCGATATTTTGGGACATCCAAATATGGTGATCACTTGCTCCAACAAGAAGCGTGTTGTTGTCTCTGTGCTAAAATCTTTTACTGGGGCTGCTTTTGCCCATTATTATAGCCCTAAAATGCCCTACTCATGCATACATGGCATTGGCTTTCCTACTTTCATAATTTTCCAAATCACTATTGAGGAACTCTATTTAAAAAAACAATTTTTAGAGCATGTACACGCCATGTTGCACTATTGCCTGCATACATACGCTTGTTGCATGCTAGACAAACAGCATACACACGCTTGTTGCATGCTAGACAAACTGCGTACATACGCTTGTTGCACTCTAAACAACCCGCGTATATCTCCAAAAGCTGCAAAAATTAAAAAGTTGTAAGGAATTCGGTGGAATTTACGGGCTATTGGAGGTTTCCCAACCAATTCACTTGATATAGACCGTACCCCAACCGAATAACCATCCTTTTTTCATATAAAACGAGGTCTTAGGGTCTCATTCCACAACCAAGCATTAGAACAGTGAAACTCTGCCCAATTTCCCTTCCTTTCCTTGCCCAAGCATTTGCAACCTTTTGTGAGTTATTGCCCCAACATTTCCTCTCTAGCCCCTTTTCTTTTATACAATCCATTCCATTCCCTTGAGGTGATCAGTAGATTGTGAGAAGAGGCTTATTGAAGGTGCACTTGGAGAAAGAGTCTTCGTTTCAAAGTCTTTGTCTTTGGCCATAGCTTGGGTTAAAGTTTCGGTTAACTTGTTCCTTAGTTTCAATGACTTGATAAGTGCATATGCTTGTTTCTCCAACAATTCATACTTTACCTCTGTGTCTCTCAAGAACTTACTGAAGAAGGCAACTGGCTGCTCCTGATCATTGGCATTTTTCTGCAAGAGTACTGCTGCAATTTTGTCTCTTGAAGCAAATGAAAAAATGTAAAATACCTTGGAGAAATCAGGGCTAATCAAAATAGGGGCTGTTGTGATGGCTTCCTTGATAGCATTGAATGAGTGTCTGGCTTCTTCAGTCCACTTTACCTCGGAGTCTTTTCTTAACATAGAATTAATATGTTTTGTGAGTTCTGCAAAGTTTACTATAAACCTTCTGATAAATTTTATAGTCAAAAGGAAAGACTAAATGTCCTTCTTTGATCTAGGAAGAGACAGATTTTTAATTGCTTCTACCCTTTTTGGGTCGATTTTCACCCCATCAGCTGAAACAATATGTCTAAGTAGTTTCCCTTCCTTTAGTGCAAAATTTGATTTTTTTGGATTAAAAGAAATGCCATACCTTTGACATTTTAGAAATTTCCTTTTTAAGTGCTGCAAATGAAGTTCATGGCTGCTCGAGAAAACAACGATATCATCAAGATATATCAGGACAAATTTATCTTTCTCTCCAACAAAATCAATGTCCATCGCCCTTTGGAATGTTGCTCCTACATTCATCAATCCAAAGGGCATCTTCTTGTACATAAACGTACCCCATGGAGTAGTAAAAGCAGTCTTTTCTTTATCGTCCGGATGGACAGCAATCTGGTTGTATCCAGAAAACCCATCAATGAAAGACATCACCTTTGATCCAGACACCTTCTGCAAAATATGTTCCATTTTGGGCAGAGGGTAGTTGTCCTTCCTAGAGAACTTATTCAAATTTCTAAATTTGACGTAAAGTCTAATCTCTCCATTCTTCTTCTTGACCGGTACGAGATTCGCAATCCATTCTGAATATCTGAGAGGTATGATGATGTGAGCGTCCAATAGTTTTTTTATTTCCCTTTCCATTGTAGGAAGCAACAAAGGATTAAAGGATCTAAGCTTCTACCTCTATGGTTTGGTGTCTTTGTTCAAGGGAATCTTATGCTAAATTACCTCTGTGTCAAAAGTCTTCAAGTCATCATATTGCCAAGCGAAGATATCAACAAACTCCTTTAGCAATTCTCCATAATCAGCCTTTTGTTTTTCAGTCAAATGTGAAGCTAAGTTGACATATTTAGGATCCTGTTCACTGGCTACATTATACTGCAAAACTTTTGAATCTTTTTCCCCATTTTCCAATTTGATAGCCACATCATTATTATCGAAAATCCTTTCCAAAGGGACCAAACCTTTAGGAATTCTATTGGTAGACAACTAGAATATTTCATGTGCTGCGATTTTGCTTCTGAATTTTGGCTTCTCAATTTCATTGTCATGTTCATTCTCCTGATCGATCTACAAATCTGCAAACTCATCTATCACTGCAAGAAATCTAGTGAGTTCAACATCGTCTTCAAAAACCTTCCAAAATTTTACGTTATCAAGGAGGGATGGCCTATATTTAAATTGAATTTCGTAATTCAATTTATGAGGTAGAGGGGGTATGAAAGCACAAGCTGACACAGCTAATGAATCATCCAATTCATTCATTTCGCTAGGTACATATGAAATTTTAAAATCTGCAAAAGCGTGAATTTCCCTCAAAACTTCATCTCTATATTCTTTAAGCCTGACATGTTTTGCTTGAAAGGACTTATTCACCTGCTGAATGATCAAATCTGCATCTCCGAATACCTGCAATCTTTTAATCTCCATCTCTTTGGCTGCATTTAGCCCCAGAAGTAGTGTCTCATACTCAGCAATATTATTAGTCACTTTAAAATCAAGTTTAAAGGACAAATGAGAAGTTTTCTTACAAGGAGAAATCAATACAACTCCCGCTCCTGCTGATTCTTTGGTACAAGAACCATCAAAGAACATGGTCCAAAGGTCATCCTCTGCTGCTTCTGTGGGCTGAACTGTGGGCTTTCTGAGCAGCAATGCATCTGGTAATGAATCATCAATTTGAAAAATACAAGATCCCATACCTGTGTCGACAAAATAGATAGGATGATTGGATGGATTTTGTTCGTCACTAATTACATATGCCAACTGTGATTCCTTGTATAACCTTTTTTTCACCCCTCCAAAAATAGGGATAGTAGCGTAGGAGAGATCCATTTGAAGAGTGCCACCTAGCCTCTTCATCCACGATCTTGATAACAGACATCCAAATTTAGGTGGTATGTCTGCCACTACTATATCCATAACCATAGTCTTCATAGATGCTTGGGTTAAGGTTATGTCCAAATCCTTGATCATCCCAAGAAATTTGACTTTTCAAGAGTCAAAAGAGAAAAGATCATGATAACACTTGGTGATCTCCAGCCCAAGCTCATCCATGACCGCCTTTGGCATCAAATTGTGAGAAGCACCGGAGTCGAACAAACAATTATGCAATGTTTTCTCATGAATATTTAGAAAGATGTAAAAGGGAGGACAACTTTCATCTTTGTCTTCTATCATTTGGCCCAGAGTAATGGTTGGCTTTTCATCATATATGTTGAGAATACCAGTAGAAGGGGATATATATTTGGGATCTAAAGCTTTGAGGATATCCTTTTTGAACATTTCATTTTTCATTAACTCGACTAGAGGAATAGGAATTTTAATTTTTTGTATTTCAGCCTCAAAATTGAACGAATATGGGACTTTATCAGAAGCTTTATTAGAGACCTTTACCTGATCCGAAGGAGCTTTTTGATTGCTTTGTTGTTCAACAGGGGCCTGACTTTCTGGAGTTTTATGCTTGACAGGGGAAACAATATTCTTGGGAGGAGTTGATGCTTTCGCCTTTGAGGGATTTGTTTGTTGACTCTCTGATGTCTGATATGTTTTCTTAATAGGGGTTGTGCTCTTTTTAGGAGAGGATGGTGCGTTCTGTTGGGTAGTATCAGATTTAGATCGGAGATTATATCTATTCTTGTCTTCTGTCATGAAAATTCCATCATCGATAGGATTATCCTTTGTCTGTTCAGTCATCAATGCTTCTTCATAGTCATGTTGTGTCAGATAAGATTTCCATGTCTCTTCTCCAACACAATGAATATTATCTTCTCCATATTCTTCATAATCACCTTCATCTTCATCCATCACAACATTTTGAAGAGGGGCCTTATTTCTCTGATCTTCAGTAGGATTCTTTTCTCTTTGAAAAATCTATGTTGGCTGACTATTTCTTCTAAAGTTGTTGGGATTTTGATTTGGGTTCCTGCCTGCATAATCATAGGTACCTCTTCCCTTCACAGGCTGCTTATTTTCAATCTTGAGCTTATATATATCAGAGGTTAGAGACTCTAGCATCTTAGCCATTTTATCAAACTTTGGGTCAGCACTTGATGAAGAGGAAGCTTCATTCCTTGGCCTTCTCCTATCAGAATTTCCTTTTAGCTTTTGAGAGGCTAAAATATTTGATTCCACCTCAACGAAAAAATCTTGCATGAGAGATAATGTCGGTGACCTCCTTTCTCTCAACAATAAACATAAATCTGAGTCAAAAGCATTAGAATATGTGATCTTGGCAGAAGCATCTGAAGGTTTTATCTCTGCTGGTATTTTACTGTACATCCGGTTAAATCTTTTAGTGAAATCAGAGACTGACTCACTATTTTGTTTCCTTAGATTTCCAAATTCTGTGATATATTATACAAAATCTCTTCTATCACCCCAATGTTTCAAAAAGGTCTCATCCAATTTCTCGATTCCAGCTATGGAACCAGTAGGGAGTTCTTTGAACCATTTCCTAGCTTTGGACAAAGACTCGTGTCCAAACATCTTCTTCTTCAATATCAAGGTTTTCAGCATAACTGTAGAAAGCCTCAATGTGTTCTTCAGCAGACACATCGCCTTCTCCTGTGAATTTGGGCATATACTTCTGATAGTCTCCCGTTGGCATGGCTGATATTGGGTTTGGAAATATAAGTGGTGCATACCTAGCAGTTAGGATTTGTTGCATCTTCGTCAAAGGAGGTGGTGCAGCCATAACTATCAGGGGTGAAAAAGGTGATGGTTTCTTTTTCAAGTCTTCAACACTGGAGGAATATGAAGGAGGTGAATCTTCTAATGGGAAAGAGATCTGATATGAGGCCCTGTAAAAATTTGCAAGCTCTCCAGCTAAGTTTTCTTCACCTTTAGCAGATAGCTCTTGGAGAAGATGTTCAACAACAAGGAGGCTAGTATAAATGTTTAAATGATCTTCTTGTTGCTGAGAATGAAAAGACTTGAGAGAAGAAGAACTATGACTTCTTTCTAAAGTCTTGGATGTTTTTTCGATCAAATTTGAATCTATCAATTTATCATCATTAGTATTTTCCTACTGATCAAAAGGAGATCGTTATTCTACAGTATTTACAACTGTATTTTCATCAATGCTCTTTGAAAAGAACTCAATTTTTTCTGTAGTATATTTTCCAGAACTAAAAAGAGGATTACCTTCTGTATCTGATCTTGAAGCTTGACCCTGAATTGTCTTTCCTTTCCTGAGAATTAGTTCTGGATTGGACACTAGTGTGATAGGTGATTCTTGAGGATTCGCCCTAGTACTGATCCTCTTAGGAGCCAGGATGAACTTGTGGAGTCACTAGATAGATAATTACAACCAACTAAAAATGTATAATATTTGTCTATCATCAAAGATCAGCTCTGTGTTGTATCCCAGGAAAGCAGAACTTAAATTTCGTCTCCCCGGCAATGATGCCAATTTTTTATCACTCCAAGAAACTCCTTAGGTTTGTAGACTAAGGATGCTTGGTAACTTAAAGATAATGTGTAGGTATGCTTGGAACAATGGGGTATTTAATGATCAATGTAATAGACAACTCATCATACATCTAAAGAAACAGTGCTTTCAGGAAACAATAATCAGATCAAGTAATTTGAAAGGAGAGGATGAAGAACACTAATCTTGATTGCCAAATACAACTGAATGTAGGGCTTAATGCAAGATAGAAAGAAATCCTTCACTTCAAGTCTATGAGCTCAATAAAGAGATAATAGTCTTCATAAGCTAAGATAAACTGAAATAAAGTACAGAAAGGGAAACATGGATATTTCTGATATTGAAAACGAAAGGAGAATGTAATTTTATTTTGTAAATAAGAGTCTATACAGTAGCACAAAATATATTCCTAGTTTGAACCCTTGTCTCTTAGAAAATATAGGAATTTATAGCCTTTTACAATCAGTTTTTAAGATGCTAAAAAATTGGATCTGTATCTAAAAATAGCAAATCAAATTAACTAAGCAAATCGATAACAAAGACTAGTGGCTAGACTAGCATTCGAATTGTCTTCCATCTCAAAATTTGACATCTGTGCTTCTTCAGCTTCTGGAATCTGTTGTGTCATGAAACATGGTAAAGGTACCTGTCTTGGCAGCTGGATTTCTTCAGTTACTCATAGTCGAAACTTTAGGAGATCAATTTAGCATGTGGTTTTCAAAACTCCCACCAATCTCTGATGTTGAGTATTTTTTGACCAAGTTGTTAATCCTTTAATTCTCTGGAACCTCTTTAAATCCTATGAAAATCGCCCTGCTCCATCCTTAGCCTTCAAAAATTATTTTTGTGCTTTCACCAGCTAACTCGCCTTATGATTCGCTGGTTAGCTGGTGAAAGCGATGCCTTTCACCAGCTAACTCATTGTAAATTTGCCCTTTGCACTGGTGAAAGCTCTTCCTTGGCACAAAATGAACTTTCACCTCCAAAACTGTGGTTCTATCAAAAACTCAGCGTGTCTCTACTTTATCCCTTTGCATATTCACAACAACCTGAGCTAGCACTTGCAGATCTGGGTGTGACTTTTGCTTTTGATTCAATTTTCTAATCTTCCTCTTAAGGCGTTTTGCTAACCACCATAGACTGTTATAGTCTTTGGTGATTTTCTTTTTCCTCTTCTTGTCCTTGACACTTTCACGAGCCAGATTTTCAAATGCAGCATTTTTTTTTGCGAAATTATCAGACAAAGTTTTGTATCTTTCCTTAATTACTCTTTCTAAAACCTCCTGCTGAGCAATCACTTCTTTAAGTTGCTTAATTTTCTGTGTTTTCTTCGACTGTGTTCTCTTTAATGTTTCACCTTCATCAGTGTGAGTAAAGGTCTCACAATCCTGTGAAAATTCAATGGAGTGTTCAGGGATTTTAATGGAAGGGATTTCATCTTCTTGCTCTGGCTCTGAGTCTGTGTATGGCATATTTAAGATGTTTGTTTTCTTTTCTGTAGGCTGCTCTGTAGTAGTTTCAAAATCCAATTTTTTCGTTGACCTGTGAGACCTTACACCAGAGATCCTATCTTCTGGTGGTCCTGGAAGAGTTCTCCTCTTCCTCGAGCTGCTTTGAGGAGTCAATTACCTTTTTCCATCTCTCTTCTATTCATTCATGGGCTGAGTTTGAGTTTAAAATCCCTCCCAAAAAAGAAAATGTTGCCAAGTACTTCCTTTTTGTCTTAGCTCCTCTAGGATTATCAATTTAATTAGGCCAAAGTGACAAAGAGTGTTCTTCATACTTAGAGGTTCAGCTCTAATCTTTTTACAGACTTTAGTTAAGCTCTTGTGCAAGAAGAAAGGTAAATTTAGGAGAGATTTCCCAGTAAAATGGTCTAAGAGTTTGAAATGGTATAACATCAGTTTGTCGTACCTGCCTTCTAAAGTTATGTAGATTTGGATGCCCTTAAACAAATCCTACCACTCATCCTCTAAATGGGAAACTAGCATGCTCTTCTTCCATGGATTATTTCTGAATTCTTCCTTTAGATATGCTCTAAAATTTAGGTTCTTGGTTGCTATCGTTTTGAACCAACTTTGGCCTTATCTAGGTAAACTGGTCGCTGCAGCAATGGCAGCTTCATCCACGATGATTTCTAAAGACCCAACACAGGCTTTATTTCCATCGTATGTTTTAGAAAATGCTTCAGTTGTTGATTGGTGACAGTCGTTCTGTAGCTTCTCGACATATCCCATGCAGCCTGCATCTAAGAAGTGTTTTTGCACCTCTGGATGTGCCTGTAGAAAGGATAGACTGTCCAATTCTTTTCTTAACAAAGACCCACTACGTCTCCTTGCCATCTGCAATTCAAACCCGAAACGATTTTGCACAAAAAACACTGCAATCTGTTGTTTGAGCCGAGGTTTTGCGCTAGTGAAAACACTTGGCGTTGTCTTTCAAAACTGAAAACATATCATATGCTTGTGGATGGTGTGTGTTGGGGAAATGATGTGTCGATTTGATGTCACTAGCCGAGTAGTACCGCTCCTTTACCTGTGATGATGGATTTGAATTCGCCATATCCAACGCCATTATCTTGAAGCATGCATTTCTGAACATGATCCGCTTTGCAATCCGATTTAGACATGCAAACCCGAATCTTCATCATTATCCGCTTTCACCAGTGCCTTATAATGATTACATGACATGTGTTGGGCATGTTGTAATGTCCCCCACCTCTTAGAGAGGTAATGAGGAGACTCAGTGGCCTGGGCACCCCCACTAGGTCATAGTCTCACACTGAAGGGGGGAAAGAGTCAAGAAGTTAAAAGTTATATTTTTAAGTTGACTTAAGAAAGGAAAAGGAAAGGAGTAAAAGATAACTCAACAGAAGAATAGAAGATTAAACCTAGGAGTTAACCTAACTCAACAAAGAATTAGAAGGAAAAGTATAAGTAAGAGGCTAGGGTCCACCTATTACTCATTCTGGTTTTGGATTAGCATTTGATATTGTTCTTGAGCATTCAGTTTGGGGGTTTGTTGTACAAACCCTTGTGAGAAACTCAGTGGTGAAATATCCACTCACCTTGTTCTGCAGCTTGGTCTCGGGGATGAAAGACTCCTCCACACCATTCTAGTCTTATCCCATCTCCATATAGTGCTTCAGAAGGGGAAGGATCATTAGTTTGAGTGCTTTTCTGGAGGGTTATCATCATTCTACATTTGTCTGCAGATTGGGACATCTTGGAGCCATAGGGGACGTCCTGTAATTCAGTAAAACTCAGATCTAGGGAGATCTGCTTGAGATCTGAGTCCAAAACTTCTCCCATGGGATTCTCATAGCCTGATCTATATTCTTGGAGATTTTTAGAGCATTTGGAGGCCTCCTTCATCAGGGCCAAACCAGCTAGGGTTTCAGTCATCCAGTGGGGCACCCCATTCAGTGGGAAATTCAGATCTATGGAGATTGAGAGGGATCTTGGAGATTCAGGCACCTGGGTTATTCTTACCATCGGTCGATCTATATTCTTGGAGAGTTCCAGAGCATTTGGAGACCTCCTTCATCAGGGCCGAACCAGCTAGGGTTTCAGTCATCGAGTGGGGCACCCCATTCAGTGGGAAATTCAGATCTACGGAGATTGAGAGGGATCTTGGAGATTCAGGCACCTGGGTTATTCTTACCATCACCCGATCTATCAATTGGCATATTTCTTAGGGTGATTGGACACTTTTCGTAGTAGGGCCGAGTTATTGAGGGTTTCAGCCTTCTATTGGAGCGTGGAATTCTTCAGCTGGAGAGTTTGGCATTCAGATCTGCTTGTATTGATCTTCATTTCTTATTCAGCCTTTGGAGGCATTATTTTGTATTAGCGGGAGAATTTTGTAGCAGCTCATATCTATTGCTTGTACGACCATTTGAGGTTTATGCCAGATCAGCCATCTATTGTATTGATCTTACATTGCTCATAATAAAAAGGTCAGATCTTTGCTTGTGCTTCTACATCTTGAATATATTGTGAT
>WSFP011386462.1:0-28739 GCA_009831015.1 Picea engelmannii | reverse complement strand
ATACACTCTGTTTAACTGAGACACAACCAATTGAGTGTCGAGGTAGACCCAGAGATGAGAGATACCCAATGACAAAGTGTCATGAAGTAATTCAATAACTGAACTATACTTAGCGACATTATTTGTGGTGTCACCTAAGCATATACCTCTGAAAGATAACAACTGGCCTTGAGGTGCAAAGATTACCCAAGGTGTGGAGGCAAGCCTCCAAGTGTGTCAAATAGCACCGTCTGCATACCCAACGAACACCTTGGAATCACTTGACATCTACCACAGTGACGAAAGATAACATCAATGATATGTCCATAACACTTAGAAGAAACTAAAAAGTAATAGTTCAAAGACTATACATATGTTACAAAAGTTACCCACAGTGACCTGCCTATGAGCAATACTTCTTGAGGTAGAGCCCATTTCTAGAATCCGCCAAAGCATTCCCTTCGAAATCAGCCAGATGATAGGCACCCTTTTTTAATACCTCTTTTATGATGAAAGGCCCGAACCACATGGGTTTGAATTTTCCTGCCCCCAGGGAGTCCTTATCTTCGTCATAGACCAGGACAAGGTCACCTTCAGAGAAAATCTGAGGACGAACAGACCTATCATATTGACACTTGACCTTATGTTTGTGAGCCTCGTTGGCCAGGGCCACATCACAATGCTTTTCATTAAGCTGCTCAAGGTATACTAACCGTTCTTCGAGTGGAGAAGTGTCTGGCAATAATTGTACTGCCAATTTTAGAGACAGGATCTAACATTCGATGGGAAAGACAACCTCCAGCCCATAAATGAGTTGAAAAGGTGAGAAATCGATTGCAGTCTTAATAGATGTTCGGTAAGCCCATAATGCCGAGTATAACATCAAATGCCAATTTGACTTGGCTAAGTTGATAGTTCATTGTAGAATAGTCTTAAGCATTTTTTTTACAGCTTCCGCCTGCCCATTGGCCTGGGGGTAGTAGGGTGATGAATGTTCTTGCCGTAACCCAAGATTTGATGTTAATTCGGTCATCATCTGATTTTGAAAGTGACTTCCATGGTCAATGAAAATCTCCCTCAAGACGCCGAACCTTGCTATGATCTGGTTGAATAAAAAGAGAGCTACAGTCTCTCCATCATCTTTAAACGTTGGCATAGCTTCAACCCACTTTGTGAAGTAGTCAACAACTATGATGATATAGTGATGCCCCCTTGCTGAAGGGGGGTTGCAAGTAGTGTAATCAATCCCCCACTTGGTGAAGGGTCCAGCTATGATGATAGGAAACATGGGAGTAGGATGTGCCCTCATCTTCTGAGAGAAGATTTGGCATGGATGGTGCTTCTTGACCGATTCGATACAATATTTGATAAGTTTCGGCTAGAAGTAACATGCTCGTAGAATATTTTTGGTTGTTTCCAACCCAGACAAATGAATGCCATAAGCTCTGGTATGGAAATCATTGAGCACGATAACTGCCTCCTCATGAGTGAGACATCGGCGTAGGATGTAGTCTACACCTCTCTGATACAATGTATCATCGAGTATGAGATAATTCTTAGCTTTATGGCGTATACGTCGACGTTCATCATGAGAAGAAGAAGTGGGGCACTTCAAAGTCTGTATATAGATAATTATATCTCCGTACTAGGGATTCAAAGATGTGATAAAAAACATATCTCCCCGGATAGGCGATTCTTCAGGCACGACATCACCTGACTCAACCAGAAGTTCCGAAATAAGCTCTGCGAAGACCAGTGACTTTTTGGACTTTGCTGAAATGAAGTCTAATTCAAACTCCTGGAGGATGACTATCCATCTAATAAATTTTCCTCCTATTACCCGTCGTGTCAACATGTACTGGAATGGATTCACGACAACAATGACGATGGTCTTGTGAAATAGAACATAATGACGGAACCATTGAACAACATGAACTTCTACCAACGCAAGTTTTTTGATATGAGAATAATTGAGTTCTGGTCCTACGAGGCCTCAGCTCAGGTAATAGATCACATATTCTGAGAACAAGTCATCTTCTTGAACTAAAACCATGTCAATGGTTGACTCTACTACAACCAGATATAATAAGAAATCTTTGTTATAGTTAGGTGTCCGGAGTAGAGGGGCAGTTGTGCGGGCATGTTTTAATGCGTTGAAAGAGCATTGAGTGGCATCATCCCAGTAAAAAGGGATGTCTTTCTTCAATAAGCGCATATAGCCCTTGCTGATTTCGACATAGTTGGCGATGAAGCATCGTAAAAAGTTCGCCTTGCCTTGTAGACTCTGAAGTTGAAGGATTGTGCGTGGGGGGGGGGCAACTGGATTATTGCCTCCACCTTGAGAGGATTGACCATGATCCTTGTTGTTGATACGATGAAACCTAACAAACATCCCGAAGTTACGCAGAAGTTGTACTTGTTTGGATTCAAGAAAATCCAAAAGTAGCAAAAACGTTCGAAGATAAGTCTAAGGTGTGTGGGATGATTCATTCTCTTGCGAGATCGTGATGCTAAATCATCTAGATAGGCCTTGAATATATGCTTGAGGTCATGGAAAGAAAAAGACATGGCCCATTGAAAGGTTTCTCCAACATTTTTAAGACCAAAAGGCATTTTATGATATGCGAATGTACCCCAAGGACAAATGAATGTCGTTTTGTGTTGGTCTTCGAGTTTGATTTGTATTTGATTATATCCCGAAAAATCATCCATGAAAGAAAATTCTTTGCAACCAACACATTCATCAATGATTTGGTCGATGAATGGTGTTGGAAAATTATCTTTGGGACATGCCTTGTTCAAATCATGGAAATCGGTACATACACAAATCGTGCCTTGTTTTTTATTGACCAGCATAGGATTTGACACCCATTGAGTCAAATGGATAGGATAGATAAAACCTACCTTTAGCAATTTGTCAACCTCAACCTTAATGGCTACAACTTTCTTAGAATTAACTGGATGAAGCTTCTTCCGAATAGGCTTGGCATCAGGATACGTTGTGATCTCATGTTCAACTATTTTTGGATCGATACCTGGCATTTCCTCATAAGACTAGGAAAAAACGTTGCAAAATTCTTTGAAAATATCTCTGTAGATTTGAATCTCTTCGGGGGAACAATCCGCTCCGACTAAGACGTTCTCCACGATGCCAGGGTTTTGAGAGATATTGATTGGTATAGTTTCGATGATAGTTTCCATATTTCCCTCAACATAAATTTCGTGTAGCTAAGAGATTAATAGGGCACGACTGATCTCCCATCATGGTTATGGTGAATTCTCCTGCTTTGATTCAGCTTAACTCTAGGAGAAAATATGATCTGTGATGAAGATCTTCCCAAGGTTTGTCTGGACTAGTCATTGCTTCAATTAATGATTCGTCAGAAGGCAAGACTAAGTCTAACGAATCGGTGTTAGCGAGGGAACCCTGAGCCCAAATAGGCTCTAGAAGTGGATCTAAATCTTGTGTAGGACTTGGATCAGTGTTAACTGAAGCTTGCTGGACTAAAGAGTACACTGTTTCAGCTACAGACAAGGGCATGGACATGCCCGGGTGCCCTGTCTCATCCATCATGGCCGATAGGGAAGGAAGTATCCAGGGATCCTCAAAGTAAGTCGTGCGGAAAAATGAAACTTGAAAAATATCAACCTTATGGTGACTGGATATAAATTTGATATCGCCATGAGGGGGCGGGTAATCGAAGGTACCCATCAAGGATGGGCACAAACCAACTCCAACATTGGGGACACCTGGTTGAGGATTATCAATCATCGAGACCATGGACGCCCCCAAAGCAGGGTCAGGTCTAGAGAAAGACAATTGATCGACGATCACTATCCGACCCTCATGTGGAAACAACAAGACCCGGAAAACTGTAGAAACCATATATTGCATAGCATAAGTTCAACTCCTTCCTAACAAGAGGTTATAGTCAAGGAGAGCATTGAATACCTCTACTTCGACACACATGGTCTTCCCTCCTAACTGCATGGGGAAAGAAGGAACGATGCCATGTGGTCAGAATGAACAACCATCGAAAGCGGCGAGGAGAGTAGGTGATGGAGACAAAACGAGTTGGCCAATGGCCTTCCAACATGCCAATGATATAATGCATGTCAAGACACCCTCATCAACCACCGTGTGGAAGATATTCCGAGTGAAAGTTTTTGTGGGATAAGCCACTACTATCAGAAATGCTACGTGGTAAGGCAGACAAGGTTTTAATTCGGTTGTATCCAACATGATGGTACTCAGATTACAAGTCTCGGTAGAGCCTAAAGCAGTTAAAAAGGATTTCCGTTGAGAAGGGAAGCTTTGGAGGACCTCCAAAGTAGACATCGCACAAGGGTTTTGTGATAAATCCTCCACCACAAAGTAGTTTTGGGCATCCCTGGCGTTTGGCTTATGAGAATCTTTTTTAAATGCACCTTTGGGAATGTGTGTCATTGTTCCTCCCAATGTCTTCTCAATTTGTAGAGGAAGAGATGAGAGGTCAGCTTCTTTACCCTTCTCAGAAGTGCTTGGTTTACTATAGTCATGTGCTCTAGTCGATATAAAAGCATCACCCCTCACCATGTATAAGTTCGTGGATGTGGGGTTGTTCGGAGGCAGACAGGGTTCTTGGATGCCCCCTTCTATGCTTGTAGAGGCTTGAGTTAGATTTTTCCCATGTTGAAATGGATTAGTCAACACCGCTTGCTGTTGTTGTGTGAAAATTTTTTGGGCCTCTGCAAGGCGAGGACATAGATGGGTCGGGTGGTCTTCCGCGAACAAGTTGCAGGGATACCTCGCCTTACATTTTTCAATGTTGTCCCCGCCAGCATTATCGGTGGGTTTTTTATCCCCCTTACCCTTCTTTCATTGTTTTTTCTTTCCTTCAGGCTGTTGGGTGGCCTTTGGGTTAGTTGACTGCACTGTGTGTACGTCCGACGTTTTGGTAGGGGGAGCAACCAAAGCAGTAGTTTGGCTGGCCACTGTGTGTTGTATAGATAACTGCTACAACTATTTTGTCAATTGCTCAGTGGGCTTTGTTTGTGCTGAACCAACAATACCATCGGCATGTGGTCCAACTCTCTGTCTAGTTTTATCAAGGATTGAACGTGGTGCATCTGGCAAGATGATGTATAACAAACCAGACTGAGAATATATGAGCTCAAATTGTTGAGCCCTCATGATGGCATCTTCTTCAGAGAATACTCCAGACATCGCGACGTCTTTGGATAACTATGGAACCAAAGACTTAAGGAACCACTCAAGTGGGAATGCTGGTGGGATCGGTACCTTTATTAAACTATTCTGATGTCTCCATTCTCGAATGTGATCAAAGATATGGTCCACTGTTGTCTGTTCAAAATTGGCGAGCAGCTTTGTGCCAGTGTCTTCTCTCACAGGTAACTGAAAATGGTTCAGGAAATCCATCGCTAGTTCACCAAAGGAAGAGTATCTTGAGCGATCGAGATCAATGTACCATTTCGTGACACTCCCAATGAGAGTACGTTGAAACAATCACAGTTGTATGGAGTCATCTTTCAATGAGGTAGATGAGCACCAAAGATGAAAGGTAGTCACATGATCTCCTGGATATTCATTAGGCTTGGCTTCAAACTTTGGAATGTCCGAAGGAAACTTCGTCGGCATAGGAGGTCAACACAGATCGTGACAAATAAGATCATTCAACAACCTTGTCAAATCTAGCAAGTGTAAAGTTGTCAGGAACGGTAGTTTGGGTTGTTGGTGATAACTTGGGAAAAAGGTCCCTGGGGTTTGACTGGCACCAGGTTGCTAGGAAAAGTTTGGCTGCTGGCCTGGATTTTGGTAGAAACCATGTCCCTGGCTAGTGTATGGATTTTGCAGGTGTGGAGACATCATCGACTGATTTCCCAAATAGGACATAGATGGTTCGGCATGCATTATATTTGAAGGACTCTGGGAAGGATTGCCCCATGGTGGTCCCATGGGGATGGGCATAGTAGTTTGTCTAGGGTTCCATTGATTGTGGGAAGAATTATCCCAGATCGGCATTTCGGACGAGGGAACGGATCCCTGCCAAGAATTCCAAGGCCCTGATGTGGAAGCAGTTCCTAGGTTTTCCCCCTGTGCAGGAATAGTACCCTGCATAGGAGTAGATTGTCCAAAAATGGGGTTGCCCCCAGTCGGGAAAGAAGCTGACGAGAAGGTTTTGTTACCAAATGTTCCATTCAAAGAAAAATATGTCAAACCTACCAGCATACTATGCGAAGGTGGTCCTTGAATCCTCTCTCCAAATAAACTATTGTGTGTAGGTTGCCCGGCGGATGGCTGATGCGAGCTGCTGAGTGAAGGGGACGAAGGAGGGATATGACCTCCTCCATAAGGGAAAGCATTAAAAGGAGGAGTGCCCCCCATGTGACCTTGCAGAGGAGCACTAGAGCTCCCTACCCCCAGACCTAAAGTCTGTAAAGTGGAGTAGGAAAGTACAAGACTTGTACCCAAACTAGGCATCCTGTATGAGAACGGAGGGCTTGTCGCACTTGGTGTGAAATGGGTTGTGGCCACCACCAAAGATGGGATCGGACCACTGTACGATGTATAAGTGGTCGAGACCATGGTGGATCGAACCGATGAATATGGGTTAGGAGGTGAAAACTCTCCTGTGGTGACAACCGTAGTGGGAATTGAAGAATTCCCAGAAGGAGTAACAACATTTGTTTCCATTGTTGTGTGCAACACTATCCGACGATCATAAAATTGAATTGGTACGATGAAAGGTGCCAAGAAATCAGTGGTTGGGGTTTCAACCATGCCAAGAGCGATGGCTTAAAGTTCCAAAATGGTCGATTCCTCCAGGGGTTGGTCGGGCACAATGGCTTGTAACTCGGTTGCTTCAAAATACCCTTATTGGTCTAGCTTTCACCTTAATGGTGGCGGGGGTGACTCCAGTGTAACCGGCGGCATGCCAAAAATCCTTCGTGACTAGTGGAGCTCGGGATCCCCCACTGTGTGAGAAGATCCAATACACTATAAGGTAGTCTAAACATTCAAAATTAACACACACTAAAAAATTCCCTAGAAGATAAGACAGGCAAACACTAAATTAATTGGAAGAATAGTTACAACAACCAACACTAGAGAAACTTACCGGTGCAAGTGAAACTCGAACAAGGAAGCACCCTCCAGGTATACTCTGCAAAGCATGGTCTGATTTCTATCCTAGTTACCATGGTATACCCCTCCAGTCACCTGTGTATGTCCCTAAAAGAGATTGGCAACTAGGTTGCCAGCGCGCGAACAGTCACCAGGCGGATACAGTCGAAAGTCAGGTAGACCACAATGAGCAGGGTATCGAGCTCGAAACCTATCAAGGGTATCAAGAGAAAATGGTATGGAAGACAACTCAGGACCTCGAACGGATTCAAGACCCACGAATCCCCGTGGAAAATGAAAACAACAGAATCCCAAGACAAGCCATTTATATGTGTTCTCCACAACGATTGGTCCAACTTTGGAGGGGTTATCTCTGCTACCTTTCCACATGCGACCTAGTGTTTATACCTTGTGTTAGAGGGGGGTCCTGGATAAATTCCATGATACTGGACTTAGACACTCCCTAACTCAGACTCCAATGTTTTATTAGAAATGGCCTTGAAGAGTTTCCTCTCCAACCTAATCCAAGGCCCTAAATCCTAAACTAGTTGGTTAACCCTACAAACATGAAAGTCTAATAAATTTTAGATTTTAGCATTATTTTTATGGATTTTTCTTATGTAAAGGGGTATGGAAGTGAAACTAATGATGTGTAATAGATGAAATAAAAAATGAGTAAAAAGTTGGAAACAAATTTTTTTCTTAATGCAAAATTTCAACAACTTTTCAATTTTTTTTTTTTTAACTTTTCTAAGATTTTGGATAGAAAACTCAAAAGAAATTTCACTTGACTACAAGCTACTTATGATCTAAGTAAACTGTAAAAACTTATGAAATAACGACTTTTCCCTGGATAATAATGCAAAGACACTTTTCAACCAAACAGAAAAAATGAAAAGAGATATTTTTTTTTTATTTAAATGCTTAATAAAGCAAAAAGGAAAAATACCAACAAGAAAAAACCAAGAAAAACAATTCTGGCCTAATCGCAGATCGCAAAGAATCAGGTCAAAAATCACACACTAGCAATTTTAAAAAATGCCTCTCACACTTGTCTAAAAACCTTAAAAAATTCTTTTACTTTTATGACAACCTTTTTTTTAAATGAGAAAAAGTGAGCTAAAGGTAAGATTAATCCTAAGCTACTGACTGCTAAGACAAAGATTCAAATACCTGAGAGGTATAGTTCTCATCAAGGAAAAGGATGATTTCCTTACCCTCAAGAGAAATTATCCTGCACAAACACGCTATTGTTAATCCAAAAGCCAGCGTGTGAACGCGAGCTATATAGAGACAGAGGACATGTACACGCGGGCTGACCTTGTACAGGCCACGTGTATCTCTAAACTCTGAGAAAAACTAAAAATAGATAGACCAAACTAGGAAGAGACCTCTGATATTGATAACCAGAGTCTCCTAAAGGCTTGGACACTCTTTTTTAACAGAAAAAGAAAACAATCTAAGAAAAAATTTATAAAGCCAAACAATCTGAGATAAGATTGCAAGCAAACAAGACTCAGACAAAATTCCAGAAAACCCCCTGAGAATGTGTGATTCTGACAGGGAAGAGGATGATTGCCTCATAAGTTCTCTGAACTCTACACGCTACTGCTACTTCTTCAGCTAGCATTCACAGGTGGGATGTAAGAGAGTAGGGCGTGGGTACACGCGTACAGACCTTATGCAGGCCACGTGTACCTCTATGGGTCCCAAAAAAACACAGTCAAGCAAATAACAGGGAAAGCTGGTATGGAAAACGAGACTCCTTGCTAGCTCAGACCTTGCAGAAACTAAAAGAAAAAAAAATAGGCAAGAAAAACTAGTCTTTAAAACTACCCAAAAACTAAATAAAATTCCAGGAACCTTGGAGAATATCCCCAGTACGGTCGCCAATTTTGTTCTAAGGGAAATCTTCTTACAGACTATCAAATAGGGTTAGACTTTGCATGCAGATATGACCTAGAGAAAATTTACTTTCAACCTTCATCCCCAGACTTAAATCCTATTTCTTTTTAGTAAATGCAATGGCTAGATCAACCTACTGTTACACGTCAAAATTACTCAGCTGGATAAGTGCCGCATGTTCCTCTCATTTGTCCTAAGTGTGGCATCTTCCTTACAACTTTCGCAAGTGTCGCAAGTTGGTCACAAGTGTCGCAAACGATGTTCGAGCATGCTGCCATGACGACAACACTAAGGAGACACTTAGAACAGCTCATGTGCTTGATTTGAAGAAGAAGAACTGGTTTACTTCAGTCAAATAACTCTTAACGCCTGATGAGAGCCCTGAAACAAAGGTTTTGAGGGGGAGCGCTCCCCTATATCAGCCTTAGGAGCGTTGACGCTCCCCTACAAGGCTTTAGGGAGCGTTATAACGCTCCCCTGCCCCCTCTGAAGGAGCGCTACTCATCTTGAAGGCACTGGCGCTTCCCTAAAGCTTACCAGGGAGTGCTACAGCACTCTGATGCCCCCTCTAAGGGAGAACTACCTATTCTGGGAAGTAGTTAAGCTATTGAGATGAATGGGGGAAGCATCTTTTCAGTATTGGAAGCCAGCTGGATTCGAATCCCTAGTCCATCCATGATCTTAAGGAAGATCCTCAACTGAAGGAGGCAAATCCTCAACTTCTCCAAGGATATCTCAAGTGGTTAAAGCCTCTCCAAGGCTGTATAAGCAAGATTTCTAATGGTGAAAGAGGACTGGAAATGGAGAATTACACCAAACTTATGATCTCATAAGTGGTGCTGGAACAGAGCTGATTGGGGAAGAATTATTGCATGAAACCTATGATCTCATAGGAAACACACAGTCAGCCAAAGGAGATTTATCAGTGAAGCTACTGTTACCCAGGTTGTGGATCTTTTGAGCAAGGGTTAGACGAAGAGGACCCGACGAAGCTATTGCATTCGCATCTACGATTGTAAGTATTGTTATCGTTATTCTCATTAATATGACACGCTTGGCCTGTTTCTTTCTATTTTGTGTCTAATGTTACATGAACTTATCGTTGATAGATAGATCTATTTTCAAGCTAACATCAATAGAGTAGGTAGTGGTCGTATTTTGTTTGTCCACAGGATTCAGCAAGGAGCAAAGGATCAGAACGCAACTCGGAGCGTGCAGGGACAAACGTCGATAAAGAGGTACTTCTGTTATCCTTCCTTCTCATGTGTTAGTTTAGATAGATTTGAAAGGAAGTCAGTGTCCACATTAAGCATTTTCTGTCTAGAGTTAGGGTCAAGCTCTTAGAGGCGATCTACCTATCCGTAGGGAGATTTTCCTACAACAGAAACTGGCGACTCCACTGGGGAATTCCCTCAAATCGAAATTTTTTGTTTTGGTTTTCTCCTCATTGACCTTGTTCTATCCCTTGATTGTTTCAGACCTGGTTCACTCCTCTTTTGATTGGTTTCATGAGCTGATTGGCTCCTTACCCCATCATACTCAGCATAGTTGTCGAGTTTGAATTGCAATTTTTGGGAGTTTTTGAACCTGGCACCCCTATCCTTGTGTTAACAGAGTGCCAGCACTCCCCATAGCCTTACACAGAGCGGTATAATTCTCCTTGCCTTTGGAAACAGAGCACCATCCCTCCTTTGGCCAATAAACCTTCCAGAATTGCCTTTTTCAAGGTTTTTCTCTGTGCCTCTCTTGCTGGGTCACCTAGTGAGTCAATCCTCCTTCTTTCCAGCTTGGATATCTGTCTTTTGCTTGAAGAAAAAACATCTTACTATTTGTATTTTGTAACCTTCTTCACTATTTTTGCTGATTTTTTATGTTATTTGGAATTTGAAACCCATACATTGTCTTTCTCTCCTCATTAACTGAACAAAAAACTCCGATGAAGGTCATCAAGGGCCTACAAATCCTTTCATTTTGATTTTGGTTAAAGATCATTGTTCTTTGACTTTTTCTTTTGGGTGTGAAGTTTGTTTTCTCTTTGATTGTTTCTTTTCTTTCACTTTTTCATGTTGATTACAATGAGAGGGTGTATTGTTTTTATGATTCTTGCTTGTATTGGTCTGAACTTCATTCGTCCAAGAAAGATAATTAGCAAGACGATCCTTGTTTTGAATTGATCATCATTCATATGCAAACAATGAAAAACATCTTCATGATTGATTGTGCATGTTAGAAGGCATCTAAAAAGTGTTAGCATCACATCAGGATTTGATTGAGAGATTGTTTGAGGACATTCCTTATTCATGCTTGTTAGTGAAAAGAACTCTCTCTCTCCCTTAGATAGATGTTCATCGAAAAGAAATGAATGCTTATCATATCTAATGCATTTTTTGGGACTGATTCATAATTCCATTTGTTTCACTTCCATGCACCCCTTTTGAGTAAAGAACAGCTCTAAAATGAACGCTAATTAAAAGTTATCTAGAACTTTTTCTTTTCCAGGATCCTCCACCAACAATGAATAGGCTTAGTACTTTGGATTAGGTTGTGAGCATAACTCTCCAAAGTTTCTCAAAACGAATAGTAGCATCTTGAGTTAGGGAGAGTCAAATCCAATCATCGTATAAGTCTGCCTGGGATCCCCCTCTCACACAGGGGTTACGCACGAGGTCGCATTAGGGTAAGCTACGGGGACTAACCCTCCATGGTTTAACTGATTGTGGTGGTCAGATCGTATTATGGGGATCACTTAAAGGTAAATCCACAATTACTGTGTGGAAGCCTTTTAGTTGATTTCGGGCTCGATACCCTGCCCATACGTTCAGATCGGACTGTTGACCGTTCCCACCCAGGGGCTAACTGTGAATTGGTAACCTTAGTGGCCATAATATTTAGGGTCTTACACAAGGTGACGGTGAAAGGAAGTCTCACTGTATCAGGAGCAGACATTGGTCAAACTCACTCAGGCTCCTTGGAGGGTAAATCCACAATTACTGCGTGGAAGCTTGGACCAAGGCATAAGTCCGTTAAGCAGGTCGCCATTGTAACTGTTCCACCCTATCCCTGCCTCTTCTAGACTTGATCATGCGACGTTGGATTTCATCACCAACTAGTACGTTCATCAAAAGAAGGTCTTGTTTGTTTGGTTGTGATTCTTAGATTCTATTAGCGTATGCTGTTTCATTTACTTAGTGGACCTTAGGTCGAGTCAGTGTTAATGGCATCGAATCCTGGGAGTACCAATGGAGGAACCCATTATTCTGGGGAACCTTATACCTTTCCTTCATTTTGAAACTTTGGTCCTCCATATGTTGCCACACTGAGTCTTCTAGGACTCACTATTGGATTACCAGTTTGGTTGTTCTCCACTCTAGTGATCCCGAATCCTCCCAATGTTTCAATTGCACCTAATACTTTGGATGTCAATACACCACCCACACATCAACCTCATGTCGACTTTTCACCTTCTTCGCCCATCAAGTCTCCTTCCTTTTCTCCTTCTTCACCTAGTGAAAGCTCCAAAGCAAGTAACCGAGTTGATCAGAAGAAGAAGAAACAGAAAGAGAAGAAGAAGAAGAGCCCGAAAAGGACCAAGACCCCAACAACATCAAATGTTTTCCCTAAGCAACCAGTTACTGTTAATAGTACTGGGAGTGTTGATGAGATCAACAAGATTAAAATGAAGAATCTAAAACCAAAATTCCCTTGCATCCTTTGTAAGGGTGACCACTTTCTGAGGGATTGCCCCGGTCTTACCCATGTCTTCGAAATGTGGTCCTCCACGTCATCGGCCTCTGTTAGTCATGTTGATGATGCCCCGTCAACTAGTGATGTTCAGGTTGGTAAGAAGAAGAAAATTGTCAAGTTCCCTTGCATGTTTTGTAAAGGTAATCATTACTCTCACCTTTGTCCTCGCATGGACGAGGCTTCTTCTCTTTTGGAAAAACTTCAACTTCCAAAAGGTTATCGTAATCTTTCCTCCAACCCATCATTGGTTGATGGACTGGTCAATCCAGTTCCATCCCCGGTCAGTCCGGTTGATCAGGTGGTCAATCTAGTTTCCTCCTCAATTGAACCACAAACCCAAGTAGTTGATCCAGTTTTGTCATCGATCAGCCCCACTCTTCATCAAAAGAGTGACACCAAAGTGGTCGATCTGTTTTCATCCTCGGTCGACCCCACTCTCTCGTTAGAGAGTGACACCAAAGTGGTCGATATGTTTCCACCCATTGACCCCATTCTTCCCTTGGAGAATGACACTCAAGTGGTCAATCCAGTTTCACCATCGGTCGATCTCATTCCTCCATTGAAGAATGTCAAAGTGACTGATCCAGTCCCTTCCTCGGTCAGTCCCACTCTTCCTATGAAGAGTGCTAAAGTGGTCTATCCAAGTCCACCATTGGTTGATCCAATCCAATCATCAGTCAATCCTACTCCCCTTCTAGAGAGTAAGCCCGATACTACCCATGTTTTTCTTGTTAATACAGACTCTACCATGCCCGGGGGCATTCCTCCTCCTCCTGTGGAACCCCCTCCAAGTAATGAGGCCATCCTTTTTTATTGGGGTGTGCTAGCTGGACCTCGTCTTCCCTCCCACATTCCTTTCCATATTACAGTGCAGGTTCATGGTCGGGACGTTCTTCAAACACTGATAGATGAAGGTGCGTCTGTTAGTATTTTGTCTTCTGTTGCTTGGTACGCTTTGGGTTGTCCACAGCTTGCACCGGTTACACAGAATATGTTAGATTTTAACAGAAGAACTAGTCAACCTTTAGGGATCCTTCCTCAGTTTCCTGTAACTTTGGGAGGGAAAACTGTCTTTATCGATGTGATGGTAGTCCGAGACCCCCTGGATTTCTCTTTACTCCTTGGGCAGGATTATGTCTATGCTATGAAATCTCTTATCCACCCTTTTCCGTGTGATATCTTTCCCTCACGATGGAAGAATTTTGACTATTGATCAACTTTCATTCATTGGTCCCGACTGGGTTACCTACCTAAGTGGTTCCTATATGCAGACAGTATCACCCCCGCCACATGTCAATTATGTGGCGTTGTCTCCCATGATATCAACTTCTGACGATTTGGATCCGGTAGTTGACATGGTGATCTCTTCGGTAGGGTTATTGGAGCTTGATCTCCTTACCCCTGTCACGACCCTCGACATGTGTTCCTTCCAGAGTGATTGTCTTCCATCTGGCGAAGATCTCTTGGAAGCCATGACCGAGTTTTGTCCCTTGACATGGTATCCTTCCAGAGCATTATCCTCTTGGAAGCCATGATCAAGAAGCAACCACGAGCATAGTTTCTCTTCTCTGTATCAAGCTCGTTAAAAAATGAAACATAGGCTTTGAGCATAGTTTTCTTCTTTGTAGCAAGCTCATTAAAAAATGAAACAACAATCTGGGGATTGCACCTGGAACCTTGAGCATAGTTCTTTTCCTCTGTCAAGCTCATTAAAAAATGAAACAATCACCTCTCCCTTCAAGTTGAGTCTTTCTCCAGATCTCGTAGATGTCGAGTCGAGTCTTTCGTTAGGTCTTGCTCTAGAACCTTCATTTCATCCACCTGTTTCCTTTTTCTCCATCTAGCACAGAAATTGGTGAAAACCTCAAATTTGGTGAATGAATTGAAGCTTGGGGGGCATGTCTCCAGCCTTTGATGATCATTCTAGAGTCAAGTCACTAGCTTTCAAGCTGGGGGCAGAGTACCGAGCTTAGTCTTTGTTCTTTCTCATGCTTGTAAATACATGAGAATGCAACCGGGTAAACTTTTATCTCTTTTTCGGACCCGTACGGATACACGAACACACGAAAAAGGAACCCCCCTAGAGTCATCTTTAAACCCTTTCCAGACTCTCTAAATATGAAAAGATTGTCGAGTGACCTTGCTTCCTTTAGCACTCGTTAAAAGGTTAGAAAGGGAATCTTTCGAGTGATAGTTTAACCCTTTTTCGGTCTCGTTGGACTATTGTACGAAAAAGGAACTGAGAGAGTTCTCTTTTAAGTGTTTTTCCAAACTCTATAATCCCGAAAAAACTTCGAGTTTTCTGTCTTTGGACTCGTTAAAGAACACATCGACAGACCCATATGGGACTGAACCCTTACTTCTTCTGGTTCGTTACACAAAGGAAGAGGAACTTACCGAAGGTGAGTTATATTGAGCACGTGTTATCCTCCTCGAGCTCATTAAACCAAAAAGAGGTACTCATCTATCTGGATGGGGGAAAAAATTGAAAGGAGCAAGCCAAACAGTCTCTTGAGAACATCATCCAACACTTCTTAGAGTCGCCCTTGAACATGGCACTTTGTCATTTTCACATATCATAATCCACTGAACCTCTGCACTGAGCTGATCCTCTGAGTTCCTTTCACTCCTTTGGGTCACCCGACGTAATCCACAATACCCACTGCATAGTTTTGGTCCATGTCATGTTTTGTTGTTGTGCCTCAGTGTTCAAGGGAAGTATTTGCCTCGAGAGTCATCCATCCCAAATATCTTGCCTCAAAACCTGTGTCAGTCCATGTCCATTTGATCTGCCAATTACATCTCCATGTCTGTTTCGTGTCGTTGATGGGGGATACATCAAGGCCCTCCCTCGACGAGTCTATTCCTATCGAATTCATCACATTATCCGGGAATTAGACTTAGAAACCAGTTAGTACTTTGGGACCTGCATGCCTCAATGGCATGCCTCCTCACGTTCGACAGTAGGTCTACATCATTGACCCCTGATCGAATGATTCCACGGATGTTCGACTTCAGCTCATCTATTCACATTCGCTGGAATGTACTAGGGTACCTTGGGAATCATTGACATTAATGGTGATCTCCCTCACACTTGTTAACAGTTCACACCATTGACCGGTAATCAAGTGGTTTCTGCCATGTTCGACATCAAGACATCTATTCACATGGTTAGAATTGTACCATATTGGGATTGGTAAGAAGACCCTAGGTTGAGTAATCACTTTAATATGTGCTTTGCCCAGGTTGCGAAGGAGTTTCTCTTGAACAATGACACATATACTGTTACATAGATCCACTTTGTATTGGTCGTGGCTATGTCTTGTCATCTCGTAGATCCACTGTGTATTCTTCGTGGCTACAATCAGTCCAAGTCATTAGAGTATAGATCCACATTGTATCTTCGGTGGCTATACCTTTTTGTCAATACAATTATGGATCCGCAGTGTATTTTATGGAGGCCATATCTTGCTAAGTCTTGACCACCCAAGCATAGGTATCCCTTCCTTGGGTTTTGAAATATGTCATGATATTTGTTGGATGTTTATGCGCAGCTTTCGTCAGGTTCTCCGAGTCTATACCCTTGCTTGAACGTCTACAAAGTATTTTAGTTATCAGTTGGCATATTCTAACTTCATACTTTGGGGGGAAATCTGTTACACGTCAAAATTACTCAGTTGGATAAGTGTCACATGTTCCTCTCATTTGTCGTAAGTGTCGCATCTTCCTTACAACTTTTGCAAGTGTTGCAAGTTGGTCACAAGTGTCGCAAACGATGTTCGAGCATGATGCCATGCCGATGACATTAAGGAGACACTTAGAACACCTCATGTGCTTGATTTGAAGAAGAAGAACTGGTTTACTGAAGTCAAATAACTCTTAATGCCTGATGAGAGCCCTGAAACAAAGGTTTTGAGGGGGAGCGCTCCCCTATATCAGCCTTAGGAGCACTGGCGCTCCCTTACAATGCTTCAGGGAGCGTTATAACGCTCCCCTGCCCCCTCTGAAGGAGCGCTACTCATCTTGAAGGCACTGGCGCTTCCCTAAATCTTACCAGGGAGCGCTACAGTGCTCTGATGCCCCTTCTAAGGGAGCACTACCTATTCTGGGCAGTAGTTAAGCTATTGAGATGAATGGGGGAAGCATATTTTCATTATTGGAAGGCAGTTGGATTCAAATCCCTAGTCCAGCCATGATCTTAGGGTAGATCCTCAACTAAAGGAGGAAAATCCTCAACTTCCCCAAGGATATCTCAAGTGGTTAAATCCTCTCCAAGGCTATATAAGCAAGCTTTCTAATGGTGAAAGAGGACTGGAAATGGAGAATTACGCCAAACTTATGATCTCATAAGTGGTGCTGGAACAGAGCTGATTGGGGAAGAATTATTGCATGAAACCTATGATCTCATAGGAAACACACAGTCAGCCAAAGGAGATTGATCAGTGAAGTTGTTGTTACCTAGGTTGTGGATCTTTCGAGCAAGGGTTAGACGAAGAGGACCCGACGAAGCCGTTGCATTCGCATCTACGATTGTAAGTACTGTTGTCGTTATTCTCATTAATATGACACGCTTGGCCTGTTTCTTTCTAGTTTGTGTCTAATGTTACATGAACTTATCGTTGATAGATAGATCTGTTTTCAAGATAACATCAATAGAGTAGGAAGTGGTCATATATTGTTTGTCCACGGGATTCAACAAGGAGCAAAGGATCGGAATGCAACTCGGAGCGTGCAGGGAAAAACATCGATAAAGAGGTACTTATGTTATCCTTCCTTCTCATGTGTTAGTTTAGATAGATTTGAAAGGAAGTCAGTGTCCACGTTAAGAATTTTCTGTCTAGAGTTAGGGTCAAGCTCTTAGAGGCGATCTACCTGTCAGCAGGGAGATTTTCCTACAACACCTACCTCATTCCAGGTGTTCGATGTTGATCCCTTGTCATAATTGATTACTTGTTCGTAGTTCTCCTTTCCAACGCTGACCTGCATACAAGACAAGAAACAACTACACATGCATACTACTTATAGGATAATGAGTTAGAAATTCAAACATGTACTTAGCAAATTATGAATAACTAATGAATTGGGATGGGAAAAACACTTTCTTTATTACTTTGAATGAGTCAACTTACAAAATTTGAGACCGACAACTGCTCTGTGAACCTGATCCTGGGCTCATCTTTAACTGTCCTCCAACTGCTTTGCTTTGTATCTCCTTTGGCACTAGGAAAGGCTAAAGGGTTGGGACAATGGGAATACACAAATGGGCATAGTTTCTTTGCTATATTTTTCCTTCTCCAAATGGGACCCCTACCCCTTCTTTTATAGGCTAGAAGGAGCTAGGTATTTGGATGAACCCTCAGCCATGCATGGACGGGAGTTTTAGTTAACTCACCCATAGCTTTTGTGTTCCGTTGGAAACTTTCCTTTTTTCATGCTTTTGTCAGTCCATGCGGGCTGTCTTAGGTCAGCCAGCGTGTACATGCGTGGAATAATGGAGTAGGGTGCATGGGCCTTTATAAAAGAGGATTTTCAAAGAGTTGTTCAGGAGTACTTTGGCAAAGAAGGGATATGAGATGGCCTAATTCCAGGTAATCATGTGTGGTGCAATTTATGGTTATAACACTCTCCCTGGTCCACATATATGAATCCTAGCATTGGATCTGGGGGCATCATGGCTCCGATGCCTACTTCTTCGTTTGATATGCGTCGTGCCCCCATGGGAGGATGAAACCTCCCCCCTTATGAATCCAATGCTAGCTATGATTTTCCAGGAGCTAGTGCTCAGATGGGTCCCTTTCCCACTTAATATGCACCACCCATGCATCTATTGCCCGCCATGTCAGTTCCTTTGAACATTTTTCCAATGACAGGCCCTCAGATGCCTCTGGGTATTTCATACGGGGAAACCCAATTTTATGGTTTGGGCTACCCTTTTTATGGGACCCCTTCACAAAGGGGAAACATATATCATCACTCAAATAATTCTTATCTCACCTTGGTCACTTCGCAGGCCTCAGTGATGATGCCCATCCAAACCTCTTCAGACCATTTTAGCACAAGCTACCACCCTTCTGGGTAGGGACAAGGAGTACATCAGGATCCCTTCTGGCCTGCAATATTTCTAAATCAATATTTCCCTAGAACTTGGAATCAAATTCCACCATCTATCGCTAGCCCAATCATTGTCATTCACACTGGTGCTCCATCACCGACCTCTGCCAGTCATGTCGAGGATGGGTCAACATTTTATACAAATTATGTCGACAACTCACACCCAACCTCTGCTAATTATGTTGGAGGCACCATTCTTTTCACTCTGAATCATAGCCATGTCACGTCTCTAGCCTCTATTCATCATATAGGAGACGAATCTCTTTCCACTGCTAGTCACATCGAGAAGCCTAGACATCTCAGACGTAAGCCTAAATTTATTTGTAGGATTTGTGAAGGAAGTCACCTTACTCATTTGTGTCATGTTACCGTTGGGATACCAGAAGCATGGGGCTCACCCAAGAGCCCTTCGGATTTTGAGGCATCCCAGGTTTCTCCTTGCACTACTTATCCTTTGATCAACTCGTTCGTCCCACCACCGCAATCCTCTCCCGAGCTCACCTCCTTTTTTGAAGGTGAAGCATATCTTGCCCCAGTTACTATGCATCTTCTTCAACCTATAATTGAACGGATGGCCACACCAGTGAAATATTTGGTCAACCCCATTCTACTTGAAGAGAGTTATGCACCCTTCAGTCATGTCATCAACATTCCTAATCCTTCTCCTTCTGAACTAGAGAGATTTATTCTTCCCTTGAATTCTCTCCTTCCAAGTCCTAACGAGGTTCCCTATGATTGGGACGACCTGATGGGGCATCCCATACCCCCACCTATGTATTTTCCAGCAAGATACATTATTCAAACCATCATAGAGACTATACACTCCATTATCAGTTTAACCTCATCAACTTGGAGAGCTTTGGGTTTTCCCAAGCTTTTGTCAGGTATCCGTAAGATATTGACTTTCCACATAAGACCAGGATGAGAGCCTTGGCCTCCCCCTTTAAATGTTGATTAGAACAACAAAACGAGTCTTAGTTAAGCTCTTTTCCGAATCGTATAAACACCGAAAAGATGGCTGAGTGATTTGTCCCTTTCACACTCGTTAAAGTTGAATTTGAAAGTTCATGAGTCTTAGTTAATATCTTTTCTGACTTGTTATAAAAATAGAAAAGATCGCCAAGTGAACTTGTCTTTTTCACACTCATAAATTGGATTTGAAAAGACATCTATTTGGCACAAGTTTACCCCTTTTCACACCAATTAGACTAAAAGACATAAAAAAGGATATTTTTTGGCGTTAAATTGTGATTGCATCTCATGCCCTCGCTTGAAGTATTGAGCCTTTAGCTGATTCTCGCTTCACGTTATAAACCGTTTCCTAAGCAGTTTTGCATTCTCAACCAAGCAGAGCCTTGTTTATATCCTTCTCAATTTGAAACCCTATACCCTAGAGGAAACATCACCCCGAGTTTCCATCTCCCACATTCATTTCTTTGCATTGATCACAAGTACATTCCCCTGTTGGAGCTAGTTTTGATTACTTGCAACACTCGTTTCCTCCTCTGTATCATAGCATTAATTTGTTATGAAAAAACAAAAAAATACGGGCAGGAAGGGAGTACTATATTATAATTGGCAGCATTTATGTTGCCTTTGAACAAAGCACAAAATTATTGAGTCCTTGTGTCATCATAGTTTTGGGTTTAGCATGGCCTTAGGAAGTTGATCTCGTTACAGAGTATTCTCTATCGACTGGTTACTCTTCCAGTCCAGAGAACATTATCGATGCCTCCTATATCTAATAGTCACATCATTGAGTCTATGCTGCCGGAGTCCACCATATGTCTCTTGCTCTTGTTCAAAGGAAGTCTAACAAACTATGTCGGCCACTCCTCAAAAATATTGACTTTGCATGTCATCCATACCCTCAATTTGTCTCAGAATCACATGATACTATGGTCTTATCATGCACCTTGGCCCTAATTGCATCATCGGTAGGTCACCTTGAACCCTGCAACTGACATTTCATCATTGGTCACTAACTGGGTGGTTTCCCTTTTGTTCTACGAGAAGACATCTATTCACACTTTGGGATTCATGCAATGTCTTGGATGCCATTAGCCTTATTGGTGGTTTCCCCACCTTTTTCATCCGTTTTCATCATCGACTGCTATTTAGAGGGTCTTTTTTGTGTACTGGTTGCATTTGATACACGTGAAGAATGCACAGGGCATTTGGTTTGTGAACATGTTCTTCATCTAATCTCCACCAAATCATGAAGCTCCTTCTTTGTTCCTCATGCTGACTGATGAGAGATGCCTTAATTCTCTCCTTTCAGTGGATCTCTTTCCATTGAATTCAACTCGTTTATTCAAGATATGGGACCTAGAGTTTTATGAGTACCTTGAGGCTTTCAGTAATTAGGGGCAGGAGATCTCGGCATTCACATATGGGAATACATCAATTTCTCCTGATCAATGGATTTCTCAAGTGTTAGACACCAACTCCTTTAGTCACACTTGTAGGAATGTACTCAGTGACTTGATACCTAAATTTGATTATTGGTAGGTTGTCTCACATTTGTTAATGGTATACCTATATGACCGATAATCAAACGATGTTTCATTATGCTCGACCTCAAATCCTTTATTCACATGATGTAGACTTTCACCCTTGGCGGATACTATAGAAGACCTGAAGACATCACTATGTGGCCGCAACTTCCCTGAGTTGTTTCTTCCCTTTCATTTCACCATCACTTATTTGGCTTTAGTGATCATGGGAGATCATATTGTACTCCATGGTATAAATATATCTTTAGATTGGTTTTGAGACTAGTTTCACTGGGCCTTGTTTGTGACTATGACAACTTTTGGCATATAACCACATTTTTATTTGCCTATTCATGGCCACAAACACTTGGTTGGTATATTTTCCACATGGATCTGCATTGTATAATTGGAATCCATGTATGCAAAGTCAATATAGAATGTAACGAGCAATCGATTTCGTCTAGATGGTTCTCTACCACTCCACTCCTGGGTTATTTATAATGTATTTCGGCCATCACAGATACTCCATTGATCTCACACATTAGGGGGAATTTGTTATAGAAAGATTTGCCTCATGATTGTTATCTTGCACAGAGGGCCTTTTTCATGTCCCTGTGTAGGCTTATCACCCTTTCTTGATGAATCCAGAGATAAAAATACACATTTTTCCACATATACGCACCCTATCTATTATACAACATGCGTATACGCATGCTGCTCTACTACAACCCGCGTACATCAGGATTTGTGCCAAAAAATACAAAAATAGAGTCAGGTTTCCACATCACGACAGGAGATCCCTGATCCTTGGCCTTCCATATACTGGAAACATTATGACTCAGCCCTTGAGTTTCATTTTGAAGGCTTTAAGAGCACAATTCCGAGCTATGGAAAAGAGGAGAAAGCATTCAACTTTGAGAAAAAATTTACTCTAGAGAAATTACTTCATATTGAGTATGCATCCCTTTGTCCCTCAAGTCTGAACATAGTGTTCAGCCCCCAAGCTCTTTCCCTATTGTTGAGAGAACCTCATTGTCTCTCTCCTATGAGCTTTCCTTTGGTCGAGGATTGAAGTGGTGGAGACCAAGTTGGAAGGAACTTGGTTCCTTTGTTTTGAACCATGCCGACACAAAAGTCTGTAATGTTGTCACTTCTGCTGGTCAATTATTAATAGAAATAATCCTTTCCCGTCCTATTGGTATCATGAAAATACATGGTTATTATCCATGGGCATGTTTGTAATGTTTATTAATGGATTATGCTATCTGATGTGCTAAGCCCTTTATATTATCACTATATACTTGCTCTGCTTGTTTGTTAAGAACTTATTGCAAGTATAAATCTTTGGGTCAATGTGCTCATTGGTGGAACATCATCGACCGTTGGATTGAGGTAGGCCTCTTTCTTATCTTATACATTAGTTTATATAGCATACAATGGAATTGATTTGATTTCTGCAGTCATGCCTGTCTATTGTGGTTTACCCTTGGCCATAGAGAGTTTTTCCCTCGTAACACCAAAGAGCTCTAGGATTGTGTGACTTCGCCATCCATATTGGTGACGATGAAGGAACAATTGAGTTATCGAAGCTGAGTGAGAATATGGGCCACAACCATGGAAATCCTGGAACTTCCTGGGTTTGAATTTCTTTTATTTCTCCTTTCTCTAGAAATATAGTTTAGGGAATATTCTACATGTTTTGACTATGGTTCTCATAATTTATTATGCCTTAGAGGTCTTAGGCTCTATGATGATAGCTAATAAAGATCCTTTTTGTTATGAATCATAACATATTTAGTTGGTCATGCTGCATAGAGTAATCTTTGAAACTCCTTAACTTTTGATGATGAGCGGTGAGGGTTCTGGTTTCCATTTTGACAGACCCTCACCCCCTAGAATGTATCTTTACTGTCTATATTTAGTAATAGAATGACTATGTTTTT
The DNA here is from genome assembly GCA_009831015.1 of Picea engelmannii. Lineage (NCBI taxonomy): Eukaryota > Viridiplantae > Streptophyta > Pinopsida > Pinales > Pinaceae > Picea > Picea engelmannii. Next base: position 5,439 of record WSFP011386462.1, on the reverse strand, counting down.
AGTTAAAATTTTCTTATTTCAACATAATTATATTGTTATTAATAATTATTATTATTAATATATTACTAAATATATTTATAATTAATCATAATATATAATAATAATAATAAATATAAAGTATGTGAACATATCTTAAGGATAACTAGCAGTGACCACGATAAAAATGGAAACATATCAACCAATGATATGTTATGTTAAAAAACAGGTTATTTTATATATTAAGAAATAAAATTTCCAATTTCTTATCTTTAAGACTAGGTTTAAAAAAAAAAAAATTGAATTCAAACCAACTTAATCTACAAGTCAATGATCTATGATGCCATGTCAGTGTAATGAGGAAATAAAATTTAATGTATACTCCTTTCATCTCATCGTGCCTTCGTTACTTTCACAACACACATTTGTTTTATACATTATTGTTATAACTATATATACAAACTACTTTGAGAACATGGGCGATCATAGTGACTACTCTCGCACCTTTTTATTATATATATATATATATATATATATGCTAGGATACTAGAGTCTTTCTCTTGTCATCGTATATAGATAAGGATGAGACCGATACACACTTTCAGTCATATATATTAGATGATAAGTAGATACATATATAGAATCTAGTTGCTAGGAATCCAGAGAACGTGGCCATCGGGTCAGAAGTGGAAACCAGATGCACCACTGGGCTTGACATTGAGAACCTTGAAGGCCACATATTGAGGAATCCACCCACTTGTGTATGTGTGACACACTCGAACTACCTCTCCACTACAACCATATTCTCCCTTTAGAGACACCAGTGCAATGGTGGTGTGTTGAGTTTCATGGTAATAGTAGATAGCATATGCATATGCCTTCCTGTGAAAAACCAACAAACCACTGACTTTAAACTAGATTTTCTTTGCAAAGGAATCCTAGTGATATTATATCACTGAGACTCATGCTTGTAGGATACATTTTTTTTTATCCAAGTGGATTTCGGTGGCCACCCACCTATTCCAACTGGCTCATTTTGGCATTTTCAGTTTGGAAATTTTGTTTCTCGTTTTCTAGTCCCAAACTTTCGGGGTTGTTTTGAGGCCTTAAGCAACGTTTTTAGAGCTCACCATAGTCAAATTGTAGATGAAGTCAGAGTATGAAAAACACATGTGTATTCCTCATATAGAACTTTCCAATGTGTTATTGAGTGCCGCAAATGGAGATCGTATGCCAAATTTATGCCCTTGGGAAGTTGATACACCAAACTACCCAAAACGAGGTCCACAAAATTGTTGAATTTTCATCTTCTTGGGTTAGGGTTTTGGATTTTTATTCTGTTAAAAAGGACTTTAGAGCCTCATTGTAATTCATCTTCTCATGGATGTGAGTAGCCATCACATCTCTTCTAAGAGATAATTTGCCACCATTCTAATGAGTCTTTCACTCTGTATTTTACAGTCTTTGTACATTTTCGCTCATTAATAGAAAATTGTGTATTACTATATATATGTGTTTATGGTTTCATCTCTAATACATTTATGTTATAATATTGGATATCTGAGATATCTCTGTACATTTCTTTATTATATCTTCTCTCTCATTTTGTTATGAAAATAATCTGGATTAGTGGTATCAGAGCAGGATGCTCTTGATCATTTTTCCAGTGCATGTCCCTGACGAGGTTTGAGTATAGAAAGTTGGGTCTCGATCTTGTCTCTCTTGAGGAAAATATCTTTTTCATGCCCATGAAACCCTCCATGGTGGAAGATTATTTTCAGTTGTTGCTTGAGCAAGCTCTCATGCAATAGAGGGACAAAATTGTGAAGAATTTTCCCCACATCCTTCAATGCCTTCAGACAACACTAGGCACATATTCATCAAGCGAAAACTTTGGAGGCACCTTGTCTTTCAAGGTACAAGTTAATTTTGATATTTCTATATTTGAAGGACAAATAGATGCAGAAGCACTAGACAAATAGTTAAATATTCTAGAAGGTTATTTCTCTATTCATAATTTCTTCGATAGGGAAAATATCACCTTTGGAATCCTTAATGCTCTCCCCCATGTCAAACATTGGTGGGAAACTTACTGGGAGAAAAGTTCCACAGAGGATTCTGGAATATATGGGATCGAGACCAATTGGAATTTTTTTGTGGATAAGATAAAGGAACAATATTACCCTATTGAAAAATAGGAGGACCAATACATGAGATGGACCATACTGTGGAAAGAGAGGGGGCAAGCAATTTCAGAGTTCACCAATTCCTTCCAGACCTTGTGCACCATGTTGAGTATCAAAGAATCTGAACAACATTTGGTTATGAAATACTGTGGGGCTCTACACAGATACATCCAAATTGAAATGGAATTTTTGGACATCTTATCCCTCGGTGTTTCTTATCGATATGTTGTTAAAATTGAGAAGAAATTTAAGCACGAGAAAAAACGATAGTTCAAGTATGAAAATATGAAACAACAATAAATATGATAAAGAGAACCTTAAAAAAAAAAAACCTAGAAAACTAGTCCAAGCCACAGGAAAATAAGGGTCACGGGAAGATGAAGAAGGACACCGTAAAATGGTGTGATTTTCACAAAATCCCCTGGCACAACACAGATGAATGTCGCTCAAAACAGTCATTTGTGGATGAAATCAAAGAGAAGAAGCCGAACCTTGATTCATAATCTGATTCAGAAAATACTGACATAAGGAAAATCATTGACGTAGAACCCACTTCTATTATCATGACCACAAAAATTCAACCAGAAGAACCAATAGATCTTGAAGAGGGGGAGCGCCTTTTTCATACACAGATGTGGTTGAAGGGGACCCCACCGCATTTTATTTTTGATAGTGGAAGCCAAAAGAAACTCATCTCGACGGAGGTTGTCAAACAGTTGGGGTTGTCAACAACACCACACCCGCAACCATACAACATCGAGTGGCTTTGACAACGATGAAATCTTCATGTCAGACAATAGTGTTGACCGTCATACAACATCTAGCCCTTCAAGGATGCAGTATTATGTGATGTTTCTCTATGAGATATCTATGATGTTCTCTTGGGCCAACCATATATGTGGAAGTGCCATGCTATCTATGAGTCTTGACCCTGTAGTGTCATTGTTACTCTGGTGGGTCATCTCTAAATGATACCAGAGGTAGTTCCAACTATTGTCCCACCTAAACAATGCCACAAGGTAGTATCTCATACTACAAAATTCATCTTCTTCATAATCTGTTGAAAAGGTGAATAGAAGGATATTGTAATCACTACAGCCTCGACCCAAGCATCTTCTATCCAACAGAAGAAGGTGGACAAGACTACAGGAAAGCACAAAGATTCCTTTTGCACATAGACAACTCATGTAGCATGACTGGTTGAATAGATTCAACCCTGCCAACAATAGGTTCATGATGACCTTCCACAAATCGAGCAACGCAAAGTCCCCAACAAGGAAAGCAACTCACCAAGATTCACATTCAAGAATCAATTTCCCCTCTCCTCGGGAACTCAATGCAACAAAGACTATTTCTTTCTAATAAGGGATGATTGATCTAGGTGGATATCGGTGGCCACCCACCTATTCCAACTGGCTCATTTTGGCAGTTTTGTTTCTAGTTTTTGAGTCCCAAACTTTTGGGGTCATTTTGAGGCCCTAAACAATGTTTTTAGAGCTAACCACAATCAAAATGTAGATCGAGTTAGATTCTAATGAAAAAATGTGTATTCCTTAGATATACATTTCCAACGAGCTATCGTTCACCCCAAACAAAGATTGTATGCGAAAGTTACACCCCCAGGAAGTTGATACACCAAACTACCCAAAACGAGGTCCACAAAACTGTTGGCTTTTCATCTTCGAGAGTTAGGTTTTTGTATTTTTATTATGTTAAAAAGGCATTTACAGCCTCATTTTAATTCATATTCTCATGGATGCAATTAGCCATCACATCTCTTCTCATAGATAATCTGCCACTAGTCTAGTGAGTCTTTCACTTTGTGTTTTACAGTCTTTATAATTTTTCTCTCATTAATAGAAAATTGTGTATTACTGGATATATGTGTTTATGTTTTCATCTCTGATACATTTCTATTATAATATTGGATATCTGATATATCTATGTACATTTCTTTATTATATCTCCACTCTCATTTCATGCTGAAAATAATCCGGATAAGGTGTCTAACAGATTCACATGTGCACTTCCAGTACAACATACTTACATATGCATGCCACAAAAAATGTCAGTTATACATAATGGCATAAGAGAAATCACGCGGGGCTTACATATGGAAAAATTACGAGCATAACGACGAGAGTGGTAGAAAACCTCATGTTGTAAGATGAAAATGAAAGCAAATCCTAAAAATCCCAGTTCAAAATTTTTCACATATCAATCAAGGGGAAACTCAAAATTTGAATGAAACAAATTAACAAATTATAGGACTATGGATCCTTGGATCCCGATAGTCAAAAGTGTCTCATCACCCATAACCCACAAATGCCCAGGATATATAGACAACCTAGAATTCAAAAAAAGGACAGTCCCCTTAGACCTAGTTAGAGCTATAGGAGATCCCACCCATGCTATCTCTCATTTTCTTGCTAACAATTGCAATATTTCATCATAAAAACCTCATCCTTCATTAAATATTCCTCTAAATTTATTAAAAAAAAATCATCTTCATCTTGATGAACAAGATATTATGGTTACTTTTGATGTTGTGTCTTTATTTACTAAATTTTTTGTTATTGAATCCATTAACCTTATCTCCAAACTTTTGAACCATGAGACCCTCAACCTTATCAAAATTTGTCTCACCTCTAAGTTTTCTTCATCTTTAAAGAGACTTTCTATGAACAAACTAAAGGTACATCCATGGGTTTCTCCTTATCCCCCGTGGTTGCTAATATTTTCATAGAACATTTCAAGACCTTATCCCTAAAAAAATTTCATCTTCAACCCAAATGTTGGTTTCCATTTGTATATGATACCTTCATCGTTTGGCCTCATGGTCATCCCTCCCTAATCTCTTTCTTTGACCATGTTTATAGCATATCCCCTTATATTCAGTTTACTATCGATGTGACACACCCAACCCCCTAGGTTCCCTTTAAGGGATGGGGTATTGAATTTTTACATTTCCCAACCTATATTACTTCCTCCCATTCATAGATCCATCATCTTCTGCTCATCCAAAAATTTCTAGTGACTGTAACTATGCCCAAAATAGATCTTTGGAATAGAAGTTACAACTCTTTGAAGTTTCAAGTCTTTCACCTTTTACTCCACATAAACGCCACATGGCATCTTTGTAACATGGGTCTTCTATCATGTTAATGGTGTTTCCACTACAACACATACACTCTACATGGCATGGGTGTTCCCCTACCACATCACTTCATGGATCCATGCTATATTGGCTTCCTTACATTGTTGTGCTTCACTATGG
>WSFP011386459.1:0-28740 GCA_009831015.1 Picea engelmannii | reverse complement strand
CAGAGAATTGGGGAGTTGGAGCTTCCCTCAGGTTGTAGCCTGAGAAACTAGGGGGTTGGAGCCTCCTTCCAGTTGCAGCTGGAAAACAAAGGAAGTTGGTGCTTCCAATGAATGTAATTCTTCAAGACATATAAGAAAAAGAACTATGTGTTTTTCTCCTGATTTGGGTTTCCACGTAAAACACTGGTGTACTATGTATGTGTGTGATTGTTTATTTCTTACTGCTCATTATTGGATAATAATTCTACATTGATATAACATTTGAATAAAAAGTATTATAATTATGCTATTACTGATTCACCCCCCCTCTCAGTAATCCAACAGCGAGGACAGGTGGTTGTATCCACCTTCCAGTTGTAGTCGAAGAACATAGGGGGTTGTAGCCAGAGAATTGGGGAGTTGGAGCTTCCCTTAGGTTGTTTCCTGAGAAAATAGGGGGTTGGAGCCTCCTTCCAATTGCAGTTGGAAAACAAAGGAAGTTGGTGCTTCCAATGAATGTAATTCTTAAATACATATAAGAAAAATCATTTCGTGGTTTTCTCCCGCTTTGGGTTTACACGTAAAACATTGGTGTATTGTGTATGTGTATGATTGCTCATTTTTTAATTTTTTATTTACTCTGTAATTATTGGATTATAATGCTACATTGATATAACACTTGCATTTTATGGTGAAAAGGGATTAAACTGCTCTATTATTGATTCACTCCTCCCCCCCAACTCAATAATACAACATGTACCACTAGTGGAGATACCTACTTCACCACTCATGGAGCTACCTACTTCACCACTTATGGAGCTACCTTCTCCCTCTAAACATGTGTTGTTGGTGGTACCACCTGCCTCACTAGTGGTGAAGCTATCTACTCATCCTCATTTGTCTCTGTACTCTTGTTAATCACAACATGCATAGGTTGGTCCCTCAGACTATATACTTTTCCCTCTCTAACTCCAGGACCATTGTTGTGTCTGGGATAGATCCTTTGGGCATCCAATAACACCTATCCACCCTGAGACAAGACCACATATCCCTACTCCTCAATCGTTGAGACTGAGAACAGACTCCTGGCATCCATAGCACATTTTCCACTCGCAACACATCCCCTGACTCCATATGGAATACCACTACTCCAAATCCCTATACTACATGCATGGTCCTCATACAAATCTCCTCGTACATAACTGAGTTAGACACTGTGAATATCTCGAAAAAATCATGTGCCCTAGTCATGTTCTGGTGGCTCCCACTATATAAGAACCATGCAATCCTTCTGTTATCACCCTGTAATTTCCCAAGATGAGGAGGAAATCAGTAGGGGTAACCACAAAACCACTTTGATTCAAGGATCTATCCCTCCAAGACTTAGAGAGGGATCTCTCTGTATGATTTAATTTTGTTTGGATTGGATATTAGGCTAGTTATGAGGATAGAAGGTTTGTTTTTGAGTTTTTGGTTAAGACAACAGAAGAGGGCCATTAGGAAAAATGGAGTCAAAGGTTAAAGATGATTAGATGAATGAATAACTGAGAAAAAATGTAACCAAGAAAGGTAATCATTTGAGTGGATCCTTATAGTCTATGATATGGAAAGTAAGAGTAGGTTAGGGTTCAATCCAAACACGGAGCAGAGCTTATCCGAATTCTACATCTAAACTTGGAAGAAAACATAAATATTGTTTTAAGCTAGTACAGGGTGTTGAGAACAAATCGTGCACATCATCTTCTCATAAACAATACAGAAATAAACAGTACGTGAAACAAGAGAATAACAAGTTGCAACAATAATCACTTCACCACATGATCATGACACAAGAATCTGGAAACAAAATGTCTTTGTATTCATCCAAAAAGTCACTTACAACCTACTGAACATTTTTACAATAGATGGTGATATTTCCAAACCATCATTCCCTTGAGGTATAACCCTTAACATGTTTAAATTACAACAATTTATATAAAATACTCTTCCACGGGCTTAGGAGGTCGAAATCAACAACCTGGCCAAAGATAGAAACAAATCCCTGAAAATTTTGAACTATCTGCCATGAAAGATGGGTTGAACTGTTGAAAATAGGGGTCAACTTAGATGCTTGTATCTCCCAAAATATGACATCTATGAAAAAAATTAAAGAGTTTATTGTATATGAGTTTGTTTTGAGCAAAAATAACTCTCGGTTTTTCCAAATTCATTTCCATATTTCCAAAACATCTACCGCAAGATCATGACCAAAACAGGAAAAAATGGAATCCTCAAAAATAGGGCTCAGAGATTGCTTTGATTCTCCCAACTATTGACACTTGTGTAAATTATGGGAGAGGTTATTGTTCTTCATATTTTTATAAACGAAAAACTCTCTCTAATTTTCAAAATACACTCTCGTTTGCCTCTTGTATACTATTCTAAAAATAGGGAAAATACAACAAAATCCCAAGAAATAGGTTATGCTTTGACTTATAAACCACAATTAATCTGATATTAACCTGACACCAGCATCTTGAGGATGTATTGTAACTGAAAAATCATTCTGGATGCCTTTGATCACATTGAGGAATCCATTTTCCTTTATCTTAGGAGATTTATGTGTTTTTTGCTCATAACAGAACTTTCGGCAACTAACGAGGTCAAAACAGAGTGTATTTAGCTGTCGATTTTCTAGGAACAATTTTCAGAAGATAATTATGGATTTTGAAATGGTTCTTAGCTGGCGAAACCTGTAACTGCTCCTGAACTTAGTCAAAAATGGTTGAGTTTCCCATTGACCCTACTTCATCTATTATAACCACTTCCTTTGAAATCAAGAGCAGCTGCAACTAGAATATCAAGCCTGAGGTGAGCTTTGGGTTTTATCTTTTTGTGAGCAAGCTTAAATTTCAACACTTTATTGATTTCTTGTAGTCTGTTATTTTGCTTGAGGAGTTTCTGATTCTTGTGCTTTACAGTTTCATATTTGATGGCTAATTAATCCAATGCAGAACAAATTTTGATAGATGATTGTCTAAGAGTTTCATTTTCTCTTTTCAGATGTCCTTCCAACACCTTTAACTCAACAACATATTCTTTTAGTTTATGAACCCTAGGTTTTTTACTAACTCTTTTCTTTGATTGAGGTAGTCTTAAACCACCTTTCTCCTTCAATGGGCATCTCTGTGGTTTTTTCTACATTGGCTTCATATATCTGCATCACAACAGGCCCAAGTTGAACCTTAAATCCATCAAATATTTTGGCAAATGCTTTTGTGACACCCTAATGGTACCCCTAGAGCTTCTAGCAGAACCTGTAGAATCCAACCTCCTTGAATAGTTCACAGGCCTCAGGGTGTGTCTCGAGGTATGAAGTATCCTGTAATTCCTTCCTCATAAGGGCACCTCCTGTTGAGATCTTCATTACCAAAATTTCTGAAAATGCTTAAAAATTGTGATGATTACAAAGAATCCAGGGTATGTGAAGGTGAAATATGAACTCGGATGAACATGGAGGTGGGGTAGAATAGTAAGAATCGAAGATAGAGTTAAAGGATGAAAGGATTTGGGCAAATGTAGGTAGATTTAAAACAATCACAAACCGACAATAGACCGATTCAAAGTATGAGAAGGCTCATGACCATTTTTTTAGGATCAATTGAATTGGGTGGGCAAGATCTAGGTTCATGATTACTTGATTGGAAAAGGGATAAATGAATCATAATCCCTTCTAAAAATCAGACGAATGACAACCGAAAATAGTTTTGGCAGCATATCAACAAACCATGACTTTTGTATAATCGTTGATATGGGAGTGATAAGACCCCTTTTAAACCCTTGAGATATTCATTTCTTTTAGCAGATTATGACATACATGAATGAGCCCTTTAGCTGCCGAAATTTTTAACTTTTGGTAGCTAATGGCTATAATATTTCGACCCTTTAGCTACCGAAAATCAAACTTTCTGCCACAATTAAAATATAACCAAATTCATGAAATCCACTGATTGGGCCACTTTAAACCTTCAAACCTCATGTGGATGCATCATAATTCCAACTTACCATGTGACAACATTAAGGTATACCTAGATATCTAATTTGAAGCATTGGATATACCACTGGACCATTACTCATGAGCATATTATCATGAAAGCATTCTCAACCTGATTAGAAAAAACTCTAAAGTAGATAACTGGAGAACATATGACTATATTATAGGACCCTAACACCTCCCAAGGTAATCATCCTGCTTACCCAAGTCACAATTATTCAATGAACTTCTTCCCAATTCCATCCTCCAATTCATACCTGGACTATAACCGAGTCTCCTTCTAGATACAATCATTCCATATTCTATCAAACTCTAGAAACATATCTTCTGCACATATCCCCTACATAGATGGTTCCCAATACCTAGGAATATCTCTCAGTGTCTACACACATGATGCAACTGAAATTGTGTCCTTTCTCTGAACAATCTTGAGTTGTGTTTGAACACTTAGTCTAGTCCACTCTACACCTTCTCAACTCATATCTACAAGTTTCCTCATCCCCCTGGGTCAAATACCTCATACATTGTCATACCTCAACAATGTGAAACTCTCCAACCCAATGAAGACTCTATCTAATTGTTGGCATAGGGGCAGACCCAGGGTTCAACGCTTAATAGCGCACCAACAAAACCCCAACTACCGGCCCTTTCCGCAACACCTATGAAGCAGATGAGGTCTCACCTAAGGTAGAAGCAGGGGGGGGGGTATAGGACACAGGTGTCTATAACCAAGATGGGACACTGATCTGTGATAATAACACTTCACAGTGTATTTTTTTAGCGCTTAAGAAGTGATATACATTAGTTCATTAACCTTATTAACATCCTAGAACGTACCCAAGAATAGATATAGCACAGTAACAATAAAGATTAAGCACTTCAACCACTTAGCACATAGCCCTTTGAATCGGATCTAGTATTCTAACATAAGTAATGCATTTAAACAACACATACATATTCATTACACATCTAATCTAAGCACTAATAAAAACACAGCCAATATAATATTGCAAAAAGCAAACCATAAGACACCAGATATACGTGGTTCACCCCAATGTGGGGCTATGTCCACCAACCGCTTCGCCTTCTTTTTATGTGCTTGAATATTACATTCCTTCAATCTTGTGCACTAATCCACAGAGTCAAGCTCCGCACAAGATAGGAGATCTGTGCACTGAGAAATAGATAATTCTTCCAAAACTAGGTCAGGGCACAAATCCAACCCTCTATCAAGCACAAATCCTTAACACACATACATTCCTCGGCACAAATATACTCAAACTACTTGAACTTAGCTCCAAAAAACTACTACTTATACCATACATCCTTATTTTATTTATACTTTTACAAACCCTTACAATAAGTCCTAATCATGGGTAAACCCCATGGGTTGACATCCCATAAACCCATTACAAAAACCCTAGAAAACCCCTTACTAGGTCCACATTGTTATAACCCTATTTTGCACCAAACATTCATACCTGGCATCAGGCCATCTCACTTGCCATTTTTTCCAAGCCACCATTGAACAACTCTTCTAAAAAGCCATCATTTTGAAGGCATGCGTGCCCTGCACCATTGTTGCATGTGTATATATTCTAGCTAACCCATTACAACCCGCGTATACTGACAAAAGCACAAAAAATAGAAAGTTGCAGACAGAATACATATTTCCGGGTAATTGCCTAAACTGTTTGACCACCCATAGTCGGTCACTCAACCAGATAACTACCCTCTTCTAGCCTATAAAAGAAGAGGTAGGGGTCCCATTTGAAGAGAGAAAATAATATAAAAGAAACTCTGCCCTTTTTTGTATTCCCCTTGCCCCAATCTTTTGCAACCATTTTGTGAGGAGAAGCATATGTGGAAGCAGTTGGTGCATATTTGAAGAGGAGTCGGGGACCAGATTCAAGGAGTAGTGGTTGATCTCACCATTGTAAGTTACTTTTGTGAGATTAATAAAAAGAATTATTTTTCCCGTCCCGCCATATGAGGTGTTCAACATTCAGTTTTGATTATATTTTATTAGAACCTCTAACCCACTAGTTTATATATAAGATGCATGTTCGTAGTTCTTTGTTTGTCTTTTTGTGAATGTTGGTTGGATTTGGGAAGATACTTGCAGTCAAGGAGCAACCGAACGCAAAATGATCGACACCAAACGCGGAGTTCAAGGTAGAGTTACTGGATCCTTTTATCCTTGTGTTTTATGCATGAATGTGGGGTCTATGTCGGGATTATAGTAAAAAGTAGGAGACTTTAGACGGTTATTTCTACATGCATTACAGAACCCTTAGTGCTAGTCCGTAGGGGGTTTTCCCACCCACAATAGAATTGGTGACCATACTAGGGAAGATCTCTAGGGTTTTTTGGGGATACTTTTTGGGTGTTTTAAATTGGTTTTATTACCTTTTTCTGAGTTTCTACAAGAGTCTGAGTTTGTAGGGATTTTGGTCTTCCATACCAGTACTCCCTGCTTTGATTGCTTGATTGCTTTTTTCTTTTTTGGGAACCCACAGAGGTATATGCGGCATGTACAAGGCTTGCATGCATATATACATGCCCTACCTTTAGACATCCCATGTACATACGCTGGTTGTTGAAGTGTCAGTAGCATGCCTGAGTTCAGAAAATCTTTTTGTTAGGAGAGGCAGTCATCCTCTTCCCTGTCAGAAGTGATCCTTCTCAGGGGTTTTCTTGATCAAGTCCTAGTCTTTGTTGTTTCAGTCTATAGCCTAGGTATAACCTCATATTATCTTTTCTTTATCAAAGTTTCCTTGCATTTTTCTTTATCAAAGTAAGTTTTTGTGTCTTTAAGGGATTCTGGTTTTCAATACCAGTACTCTCTGTCTGTGCTTGACTGCTTGTTTTTCATTTTTTTAAGGAGTTGCAGAGGTGCACATGGCATGTAATGGGCCTACAGGCATGCATATGTTCCCTGCCCTTGGACAGCCCGCATACATACGCTTTTTGTTCAAGTGTCAGTAGAGTGCCTATTGAGGAAATGTTTTTTAGAAGAGGCAGTCATCATCTTCCCTGTCAGGTGTCACACTTCTCAGGGATTTTCTTGATCTAGTCATGGTCTCTGTCATATCAGTCTATAGCCTAGGTTTGACTTCAGTGTAGCTTTCTTTTTCTTCGAAAGATTTATTGTTTTTATTTATTTGGTTTTTGGATGAGATAGTGAGTCTATCTAATATACCTGCTTGGTATTGTCAGTTACTCCCTGCGGTCTGCGGTGGGCCAGAAGTCATTTCTTGGCCTTGTCTTGTCTTTATTTTTTTTTCCTTTTTTCTTCAGAAAAGAAAAAAAGAATATGGTTTCAAATTTTCTTGTTTTGGAAGCATAATAAAAAATATAGATTTCACTTTCTTTGTTTGGTTAAGTAGTTGGTTGTTTGCATTAATAATCAGGAAAAAGAATGCTTTTGTAAGTTCTTGGTTGATTGACTTAGGACAATAAGTAGCTCGTAGTCGAGCGAAATCTTGTTTTGAGTTTTCTGTTAAAAGATCTTAGAAAAAAAAGTAGTTTGAAAAGTTGGTTAAAGAGTTTAAATGTGTGAATCTAAATTTATGAAGATGAAGTAGTTTGTTTTCAGTTTCATTATATGCTCTTCTCTTTCATCTCTGAAAAACATCATTGGTTTCATTTTCGCTTCTTTTGACTTAAGATAGCCACAAAAATTAAAGATTAATTAAAATCAACTAGACTTTATGTTTGTAGGGTCCATCAACTAGTCTAGGCTAGAGCCTTGATTTAGGATGGGAGAGGAAACTCTTCAAGGCTGCAAAAAACAAACATAAGAGTTTGTGCTAGGGAGTGCTAAAAATTCCATTATCATGAAAGTTATCGGGGACCCCCCTCTAACACATGGGCTAAACACGAGGTCACGTGCGGAAAGGTAGCAGATATAACCCCTCCAAATCCGGACCAAGCATAGTTGGGAACACATATAGAGGGCTTATCTTGGGATTTCGTTGATCGCATTTTCCACGGAGCTTTGTGGGTCTCGAATATGTTCGAGGTCCTTAGTTGTCTTCCAGAACACTTGATTTCGATACCCTTGATAGTTTTCAGGCTTGATACCCTGCTCATTACGGTCCACCTGACTATCGACTGTACCCGCTTGGTGACTGTTTGTGCGCTGGAAACCTAGTTGCCTATCATTTTAGTGACTTACATAGGTGATTGTGGGGGTATACCACGGTACCTAGGACAGAAATCAAGCCACGCTTTGTAGAGTATACCTAGAAGGCGCTTCTTTATTCGAGTTGCACTTGCATCGGTAAGTTTCTCTAGTGTTGGATGTTTTAATTGTTCTTCCAACTAGCTAGTGACTGCTTGTCTTATCTCATAGGAACTTTTTCTAGTGTGTGTTGGTTCTTAAATGATTATAGACTTCCCTAGTGTGCCTTTTATCTTCTCACATAGTGGAGGATCAGGAGCTCCACCGACTGCGAAGGGTTTTGGGCCTGGCGCCGGGTGATCTCGAACCCCCCCCCACCACCACTAAGGCAAAAACTAGACCAACAAGGGTCTTTTGAGGCACCTAGGTTACAGGAAACTATGCCTAACCCATCTCTGAGAGAAGAACATTCGATTCCAGAGGAACCAACCATTTCATACCTCGGAGCAGAAGCTCTTGGTCTATATGAACCTTCGATCACTAATCTATCAGCGCCCATCTTTGTACAGGTTTATCCTTACGAGCGCCTGGGAGTGTCGCAAGCAGCGATGGAAGAAAACGTTGTGACTTCTTCAAGGAATACTCATAGTCCCTCTACTATTATCACTACAGGGGGTGTTCCACCTCCTAACCAACCATCGTCGGTTCGGGACACTATGGTCTCAACTGCCTCTACCTTGGGCAATGGTCTGATTCCTTCTATCGCAGCGATCACTGCTTCATTTACCCAGAGTGCGACAGGCCCTCCGTTCTCATATGGGATGCCTGGCTTTGGTACAAGACCTGTACTTTCCTACTCCACTCTACAGACTTTAGGTCTCGGGGAAGGGAGCTCCAACGCTCCTCTGCAATGATCTATGGGGGGCACTTTAGCTCCTTATAACGCTTTCCCTTATCAAGGGGGTCATATACCTCCTTCATCCCCTTCACTCGACGGTGCTCACCAGCACTCCGTCAAGCCGAACATAAACCAAAGTTCATTTGGAGAAGGTAGTCAAGGACTTCCTTCTTATAGGATGTCGGTTGGTTCTACACCGTTCTCTTTATTCGACGCATTTGGAAACAATGAATTCTCGTCAACTGCCATCTCGGTCGGGGGCAACCCCAGTTATGGACAATAAAATCCTATGTAGGGTATTATTCCTGCACAGGGGGGGAACTTAGGAATTCCTTCCTCACAAGGACCATGGAATTCATGGAAGGGATCAGTTCCCTCATCAGGTATGTCGACTAGGGGAAACCCCTTCCATAGCCAATGGAACCCTGGGCAAGTCTCAACACCTATGCCCGTTAGATCCGCAAGGAGAAACTCTTCCAAAAATCCTTGGAATGTGACACAAACCCAGCCCTTTTCATCCTATTATGGGGGTCACCTGATGATGTCTCAACAAGTGCAGAACTCGTACACTGTTCATGGCCATGGATTTTACCAAAACCCAGGCCAGCAACCTAACTTTTCCTGGCAACCTGGTGTCAGCCAAACTCCAGGCTCCTTTTTCCATGGTTATAATCCACAACCCAAACTACCATTTCTGGAAACTTTTCATTTTCCAGACTTGACAAGGTTATTGAATGACCCTACCTGTCACGATCTGCGTTGGCCTCTTATGCCGACCAAGTTGCCTTCGGACATTCCAAAGTTCGAAGCTAAGCCTAATGAATATCCAGGTGATCATGTGACTACCTTTCATCTTTGGTGCTCCTCCAATTCGTTGAAATATGACTCCATCTAGCTGTGATTGTTTCAATGCACTCTTATAGGGAGTGTCACGAAATGGTACATTGAGATCGACCGCTCGAGATACTCTTCCTTCAGTGAATTGGCAATGGCTTTCTTAATCCATTTCCAATTACTTGTGAGATACGACGTCGGCACTGAATTGTTGTCCAACTTTGAGCAGACAACGGTGGACCATATCTCTGATCATATCCAAGAGTGGAGACCCCGAAAGAGTTTTATTAAGGTGCCAGTCCCACTAGCATTCCTGCTAGAGTGGTTCCTTAAGTCTTTGGTACCCCAATTATCCAAAGGTGTCGCAATGTCGGGAGTGTTTTCCGAAGAAGATGCAATAATGAGAGCTCAACAGCTAGAGTTGATTTACTCTCAGTCTAGTTTACTTTACGAAATTTTTCCAGCTACACCCCGGTCCATACTTGACAAGACCAGACAAAGGGTTGGACCACATGCCGATGGTATTTTTGGTTCTGCAAAAATGAAGCCTGTTGATCAGCTATCAAAACATTTGTAGCAATTTTTGATACATCAAACAGTGGCCAGCCATACCACTTGTCTAGTTGTCCCCCCTACCCAAATGTCGGATGTACATAGTGTGCAATCGACAAACCCAAAGGCCACCCAATAGCCTGATGGAAAGAAGAAACAACAAAAGAAGGGTAAGGGGGATAAGAAACTTACCGATAATGTTGGCAAGGGAAACACAGAAAAGAAGAAGTCGAAGTATTTGTCTACCCTGTGCACGGAAGACCACCGGACTCACCAGTGCCCTTGTCTTGCAAAGGCCCAAAATTTATTGGCACAGTAGCAGCTTGTTGTGTTAACAAACCCATTTCAACATGGGAAAAACTTAACACAAGCCTCTCTGAGCACGGATGGGAGCAGTCAAGGACCCCCTCCATCTTCGACTAATCCTTTGTCTGCGAATGTGTATATGATGAAAGGTGATGCCTATATATCGACTAGAGCACATGATTACAGAATGCCAAACACCTCTGAGAAAAGTAAAGAAGATGAAAACCCACCTCTTCCTCTACAGATTGAAAAGATGTTGGAGAAACAATGACACGCATCCCAAAAGGTGCATTCAAGAAAGATTCTCACAATCCAAATGCAAGGGTTGCCCGGAACTACTATGTGGTGGAGGATTTATCTCAAACCCCTTGTGCGATGTCTGCTTTGGAGGTCCTCCAGAGCTACCCTTCCCAGAGAAAGGCTTTGTTATCCACCTTAGGATCTGTTGAGACTTGAAATCTGGGTACAATCATGCTTGATACAAATGACTTAAAACCTCATCTCCCTTACCACGTGGCATTTCAAATAGTAGTGGCTTACACCACGAAAACTTTTACCTGGAACATTTTTTGCACGATGGTTGATGAGGGTGCCTCGACATGCTTGATGTCGTTGGCATGTTGGAAGGCCATTGGACAACCCATTTTGTCTCCATCACCGACTCTTCTTACCGCTTTCGACGGTCATTTGTTCCGACCACATGGCATCATCCCCTCTTTTCCTGTTCAATTAGGGGGGAAGACTGTGTGTGTCGAGGTTGAAGTGGTCGATGCATCTCTCGACTACAATCTCTTATTAGGAAGGATTTGGACCTATGTTATGCAAGAAGTGGTCGCTACAGTTTTGCGGGTCTTGTTGTTTCCACACGAGTGTTGGATAGTGGCCATTGATCAATTGTCTTTCTCCCATCTCGACCCTTCATCGGGGGCATCCACGGTCCCGATGATTGATAACCCTCAACCCGACATCGTCAACATAGGGGTTGGTTTGTGCCCACCTTTGATGGGTACTTTCGATTACCCACCTCCTTCCAATGATGTTAAGTTTGTTTCAAACCAGTATAAGGTTGATATTTTTCAAGTCTCCTCATTTCGTATGACCTACTTTAATGATCCGTGGACTCTTCCTTCCCCATCAGCCATGATGGAAGGGACAGGGCACCATGGTATGGCCATGCCCTTGTCCGCGGCATAATTTGCATACTCAATAGTCCAGTAAGCTTCCGTCAACCCTGATCCGACTCCCGCACAGGAGTTAGATCCGATTCTAGAGCCTATTTGGGCTCAAGGTTCCCTTTCCGATACTAATTCTTTAGACTTAGTGTCAGACGAACTGATTATTGAAGAAATGACTAGTCCAGACAAACCCTGGGATGATCTCCATCAAAGATCTTATTTCCTCCCAGAGTTAAGAAGAATTGAAGAAGGAGAATTCACTTTGACTATGACTAGAGATAGGTATTGTCCTATAAATCCCTTGGCTACACACGCTTTTTATTTCAAGGGTAATATGGAAACCATCGCTAAAAAAATACCTATTGATATCTCTAGAACCCCTGACATAATGGAGAATATTCTCGTCGGAGATGATTGTTCCCCTAAGGAGATTCGTATATACACAGATTTATTTAAAGAATTCTGCAAAGTTTTTGCATGTTCTTACGAGGAAATGCCAGGCATTGATCCAAGAATCATTGAACATGAAATCATGACTTATCTTGACGCTAAACCAGTCTGGTAGAATCTACATCTAGTCAATCCTCATCAAAATGAGTAAGAGCGGTGAGGTTCCGCTCCACCCGCCTCAAAACTCTCTCAGCCTCTCCGACTAGAGGTCCCCCTACTGTTGTTGGTCCGCTGGGTGCAGTTGGTCCCACCTCTGGTTGAGGATGTCATCGGGTCCTTGTGAAGTCTGTTGGATGCACCGGCCCCACATCTACACATAACAGAGACATACGTTTCAGATACTCTGGTATACAAAAAAATGATGATATATATGAAAAAACATAAAAATTAAATAACTTTGAAAACAAAAAACAAACTTACCCATCTCTCCTCACTCCTCTTCAGGACGTACAATCATGTCATCATCTTTGGAAAATTTGATGCCAACATATGGGTAGTCCTCTATGGCCAGAATCTATTGTGCCCACCAGGAAAAAAACTTGTCATCAAAGGCCTCAGTGGTCCTCCCTCCCACCTATTGCAGAAATAGTGCCTCCCACCTACATAACACTGGGAGAGAGGCATTGTGCCCTCGTATCGTCTCTCTAGGACTGAGACTAGGGACCCTCTCGAAGAAGAAAGACAAAAGAATAGTCTCGAATCCAAATTTTATGTGTCTCTGGATACGACACTTTGACAACTGCCACTTCATGCAATCTAGTAAGGTGGTTCTCCAGTCAAAAATTTGTGCATTTAAGCACTGAACCGCACAATTCATGTGCACCCAGGAATCCTGATGTAAATATGTGGATCCAGTGATCCACCCAATGAGAAATACTATCACTTTCAGTGATAGGTTTGAAATCTTGTTTATTGGCACTTGAGTGCCCACTTTGTCAGTGTCGGCTTCACAATGGAGTCCAATCAACTCCTCTATGTTGTGAGGCCTAGAGGGAAAAGTGTGAAATTTGACTAGTTCCCCTCTCCTTGAGAGGCCAATCAGAAAATAGATGTCTTCAGTCATTGGAGTCATCAACTGTCCCTCAAGCATGAATGCCTCTACGTCAGGATGTCAGTAATCTACCAAGGCATTCAGCAGCTTGGGTTGTGCCCGCCTGAATGGACATTGGAATAATTTCAACAAACCACATTGAGCCAATTCGGCGGTAGCACCAGGTTCCTCTCTGACCAAAATATCAATGTCCCCATGCTCCCTTTCTCTCCAATGAACATACATCCTGCAATTGACAAGTTCATGAGGGATTAGCTCTTGCATTTTTAATTTTTTCCACATTATGGAGGATATACACGGGTTTTAATATACACAGTCACATATGCCCGTGTGCAATGTTTTCTCTGCAGGCGGGCATACGCTGGTTGTCATAGGACAACCCGCGTATACGTAGGGCCCACCTTTTTAAAGGTCATCACCCCCCAAAAAAATGAAAAGAAATGAACAAACGACTAATTGA
This sequence comes from Picea engelmannii, assembly GCA_009831015.1. Lineage (NCBI taxonomy): Eukaryota > Viridiplantae > Streptophyta > Pinopsida > Pinales > Pinaceae > Picea > Picea engelmannii. The sequence continues at coordinate 14,876 of WSFP011386459.1, read as the reverse complement.
AATGCAAGGAGGGTTAGTATGTACTTACTTGGTCCAAGCAAAAGTTTGTTTCGTCCACTGAAGCTCCCGGAATCAACTCTTTTAACAAAGGGGTGTTTTTGGCGTCTTAGTCAATTTCTCAATTAACAATGGTGATAATGAGCTGCTAGCTTCTATTTATAGACTTTTTGGCCCCTTTTTGTCATTTTTTGGACCCCTTTGTCATTTTTTCTAGCCTGAAAATCGTTTAGTATGGTTCAGAAGTTTCTTATGGATTGTTATGATAAGTGTTACTTTGGGTATTGGGAAAATTTTGGATTTTTAGGTCATTTTAAAGGTCCTTTGGTAAAAAGTCATTTTTCCAACTTGTTGCATCTAAGTTAGGATTCCACCTCCATTTTATGTATCTCGTTGTCTTTGTCACTTCACCATAGGATCAACCCCACCGATTTGCGACACAGAACCATCATTGTTGCTTTAGAAGTGTCGTAATTTAGTGGTAGAGCCTCCCCCTTCATGGATGCCCTAGGTATATCCTAGTTGCATTTTTGGTGTCCATGCCGTCACAAATGACTATAGGCTCGAGAGTCCTTATTAGTTTTTCCTGATTACGAGTATGAGCCTCATTTGCATGATTCATTATCACTCTTGACCTCAACCTCGGGACTCCCAAAACACAACGGGTCTTCTTTTAATCCCTTTTCATACCCTCTAAACATGAAAAGATTGTCGAGCAATCTTGTTGCCCTTCACGCTCACTAAACTAAAATTTGAAGGCATGTCTTTTCAGTGATAGTTTACCCCTTTTTTGGTCCGGATGGTCAACTGTACGAACAAAGGTATACTCTAGGAGCCTCGGTTCTCTAGAAGAGTATTCTCAGGTATAATTTTAACCCTTTTTTGGGCCTGAGGGACTAAAATTACGAAAAAGGAACTCCCACAGAGTCCATAGTTAATCTCTTTTCAGACACCCTAAAATTGAAAAGATCGTTGAGTGACCTTGTTCCTTCCCACTCATTAAAATGGTCCAGAAGAACATCTCATACGGAGTCCATAGTTAAGCTCTTTTCAAACTCCTTAAAAATGAAAATATTGTCGATTGATCTTGTCTTTGTCACACTTGTTAAAATGGTTTTGAATAGACATATTTTCAGTGCTATTTTACCCCTTTTCGAACCGACCAGACTACCTTTGAAAAAGGTACCCCAGCAGAGTCTCCTTTTACATTTTTTCAGACTCTCTAAAAATGAAAAACCGTCGAGCTTACCTTCTCTGGACTCGTTAAAATTACATCAAAGGACGTTATCATTGTGTCTTGTTAATCGCACTTGCATTCCACGTCTTTGGCATAATGTCGGATCCATGTTGATCTCAACTAAACCATCTAAAGTGTGCCTTATACGCAAGATCTTTAGCACTTTTCCTTTTGCGTCTTGACACCTTGACCCATGGAGGATTTTTTCCGAGTGTCCTTGCCCTACATATGTCTCCTTGCTCTGAGCATTAGTGTGTTCCTTGCATTGAGGAACTAATATGTCTGTGACACTCGTTCCTCCTTTGTAACATATCATTCTTTTATTCTTTTTCAAGCTTTCCAAAATTATTGAAAAAGACAAAAAAATCAAATATACCCCAAAAAGAGGAAGGGAAAAGTATTTTATTTTTGTTGGTAGCACAATGAGTCACCCTTGGACAGATCACATCCTTCCATTTGTTCATCAAGATCTGGGATTTAATATGACCTTAGGAAGTTGTTCTCGCTACATAGAGTTGTGTCCTCATCCATTTGGTTATTCTTCCAAACATATGGAGAGTTTGTGTTGCCTCCTACACCGTGAACTTATGTCAATACCATGTTGCCTGAGTCTCATCACTTGTCATGCTATTGTCCAAGGGAATTTTTTACCAAGATTGAGTCGTCCCTTCTGTAGTTTGTCTCTTGACTTCATGCCTAGCCATCCCGAAAGCCCAATCAAGTCTTTGTTCGAAATTAATGAAGCCCTCAACCTAATCATAAAATATCCTCTATTATGTTCCCGACGAGCCGTCAAAGACCTCTGGGTAGTGAAGTCGTACACTCATATTACACTCCTACCTGCGTTGTGAAGATTTTGAAGTTGTTGCTTGAGCTCTAAAGGCCCTATCTCTATCCATCCGACATCATTAGCTTCTTAAAGATGGATACTATACATGTATATATTTTTTATTTCGATATGTAGATCCAATGTGTATTGCTCGCGAATACACTTTATATTGTTATATGACATGGATATGCAGTGTATTTGATTGGCATCCATGATTTAATTTTTATTCCGAGCATGGGTATGCCCGCCTCGGTGAGACAATTTTTATTTTTGCAGATGGTACCTCCCGAACTCTGGTCCCTGGGCTCACTCGCTTCATATGTTGGTGAATATTGGTAATGTTTTTTAGCCATCAGATGATATTCTGACCTCACACATTAGGGGGCATATGTTATAACCCTAATTTTCACCAGACATGCATACCTGGCATCAGGCCATCTCACTTTCCATTTTTCCCAAGCCACCATTGAACAACACTTCTAAAAAGCCATATTTTTGAAGGCATACGCACCCTGCACCATTGTTGCCTGTGTATATATGCTATCTAACCCATTACATCCCTCGTATACTGACAAAAGCACAAAAAATAGAAATTTGTAGACTGAATACAGATTTCCAGGTAATTTCCTAAACTGTTTGACCACCCATAGTCGGTCACTCAACTAGATAACTGCCCTCTTCTATCCTATAAAACAAGAGGTAGGGGTCCCATTTGAAGAGAGAAAATAATAGCAAAGAAACTCTACCCTTTTTTGTATTCCCCTTGCCCCAATCTTTTGCAACCATTTTATGAGAAGAAGCATATGTGGAAGCAGTTGGTGCACAGTTGAAGAGGCGCCTAGGACTAGATTAAAGGAGTAGTGGCCGATCTCACCATTGTAAATTAATTTTGTGAGATTAATAAAAAGAATTACTTTTCCCGTCCTGCCATATGAGGTGTTCAAAATTCAGTTTTGATTATATTTTATTATAACCTCTAACCCACTAGTTTATATATAAGATGCATGTTCGTAGTTCTTTGTTTGTATGTTTGTGAATGCAGGTTGGCTTTGGGAGGATACTTGCAGTCAAGGAGCAACCGAATGCAAACGGATCGACACCAAACGCAGAGTTCAAGGTAGAGTTACTGGATCCTTTTATCCTTGTGTTTGATGCATGAATGTGGGGTCTATGTCGGGATGATAGTAAAAAGTAGGAGACTTTAGATGGTTATTTTTGCGTGCATTATAGAACCCTTAATGTTAGTTTGTAGGGGGGTTTTCCACCCACAACACACATATCCCACAAAAATGGTGAGATCCACGATCTCAGCTTCACCTAGGCGCTCCTTTGAACAATGTGTCAAAGTCCAAAAGTGGTCCAAATATGACCAAGGTTTCCTCAAAACTTAGTCGAGGGCCAACAAGCCCCCAACGCTCACCTATGACTCATCCCGAGTCACTCAGGTCTAGAAAATGTTGCTTCGAAGGCCTCAAGCTTAACTTGGGTTGCCTATAATTGTTGCTTCACCTAAGCCTCCTACTTAGCGAGCTACTGGATCATCTGCTCTGTAAAAGTCCCTTCCAGGCATTGTTCTACTGATGCAACCACTTGGCCTAATTACGAGCCCTTTTCATCAATATGTTCGAATACCTTTTAGGATTTGTCCTGCACAGGTTGCAGCTTCTGTGTGACTTCCATTACCTTTCCCTCAAGGGCAGTGATCTATTGTTGTACTACGCGCTACTCTTGGGATATCTTCATTATTTCAACTCCAGTGAGTAGCTTCATCTGCGCCTGCATGGAAAATACATGTTGTTGCACCTCATGTGACTGTTCTTCCAGTTTCCTTAGCTATGGATCCTCAGTGAGGCATTCATATGTCTATGCACTTCTATCACTCAGTTGTTTTCACTCTGAGGCGAGGACCCTTATCCTTACTACTGTGTTATTAGTGGTTTCCTCCCTCTGGTCACGCACCTCTTGTGGGGTGCTCGATATTGCTTGGGACTCCAATTATGTTATCCTGGCTTGAGGTTGCTAGAGGGTCTCAGCGAGCTTCATTACTTGAGCCTCAACCAACTCTTTCTCCTCCTATACCAAGCCTAGCACAAATTGACATGATTTATGTTGGCCCTTGAACAAATTTTGGGAGATCCTTGGTCAAGTTTGACCTAGTTTAGGACTTCAATAGCCTGTCGAAGATGGAACACAAGACGAAGATTATATCGCGGGATATTGGTCCCTTTTTGGGTCCTTTTTTGTGTTTAAGATTATGTAACATGTATGGGATGTCGGCCCATGGGTTTACCCATGTTTAGGTCTATTTTGTAATGTATAAATAGATATCTAGGCGATATAAAAAGAGGCCAGTGGGCTAAGTGCTAAAAGCACGTGCTAAGTGCAAGAGTTCGATCTATGTGATTGGAAGTGCTAAGTGCTAAGTGAAAGTGTGGATTGTAAATGCTTTGTGCTAAACCTAGCTCAAGGAAGGAGGATCTGGCGAGGTGTGTGCAGATCTCCTATCCTATGCAGAGTAGGGTTTTTGTGGATCTGTGCATGTAGATGACTGATTGAAGATAATAAAGAAGAGAAGAGTTGGTGGACGTAGCCCCAAGGCGGGGTTGAACCACGTATATGTTGTGTTGTTCTGCTTTGTGCAATGTCTTGATGTGGTTATGTCTTTACTTGCTAAGTGCTTGGATATAGATAGATAGATATGCTTATTCTTTGTGCTAATGAAGTATATGGATGTAGATCTTACTTATGTGAATATGCTTAGTGATTGAATCTACTAGATTTAATCTACCTCTTTATGATAAATGCTAGATACATCATATCTAAGTGAATGATGCGATGCTTTGTTTTATCCACACAGTATATAGTGGTTAAATATTGATGAACTATCGATGCTAAGTTCTCTGTTAAGTATTACAATCACATATATGTGTCCCAACTAAGGTTCCAGACACCTAAGTCTTGCAACCACCCCTGCCTCTACCTCGGGTGAGACTTCATCTACTTCACAGGTGTTGTTGAAAGGGTCGATAGTTAGGGTTTTGTTGGTGCATTGTTGTATTGTTGAACCCTGGGTCTGCCCCTATGCCAACAAATGGTTCCGTTGTTGGGACCTAAAACTGTGATTGTTGGGAACTGAGGAAGAAGAAGCTTTGTGCAAAGATTTGAACTAAAACTGTGAAAGCTCTGTGTGTAGATCTATCTCTCTAGTGCATAGTAATCTACTTAGTTTGTGAAGCTATGTGCCAAAGAAAAGAAGTCTGATCGAAAGAAAATAGGTAAGATCTGAAAGCTTTGTGCTCTGAGAAAGGTAAAAGTGATAATTTATGAAGAAAAGATGTAAGATCTGCAAGCTTTGAGCTCTGATAAAGGTAAGAATAGTGAAAAGTTCTAGATCTGAAAGCTTTGTTCTCTACAAAAGTAAGATAAGTGGAAATTTTTGTTTCTAAAGTATGAATCTAGGTATGTTTGATAGATTTTGTCCTAGCTTGAAAACTAGGGAACCAATAGATGAAAAAAGGTTTGATATGAGTAGATCTTATAAGAACAGTGAAAGATATGTGATACCTATGCATAAAAAGAATGTTTGGACTAAAAAATGGATGTGGGATCCTAGAAAGAAATGCTTGCAGGTTAGCTACCATGATCCTAGCACGTAGTATAGGAAAAGTTGGGGATCATTTAAAAAAAAAAGAGGATTAACCCTCTGTTACAATTGCAGAAAACCGGGACATATTGCTAAGGAATTCCCTGGTAAAATACCTAGTTGTCTTTGTTGCAAAGATATGGACCATGAAGTATTGGATTGTCCTAGAATGATTATTAATCTTGACGGAATGAACATGAGAAAAGAAAACCCTAAGGCGGATCCAGAAATGGAGGAACCCCAGAAAGAATCAGAGAAAGTATTGCTATATATGAAAGAAACCTTGAATGATCACCGACATGTTAGTTTATCAGAGGTCTTTAAAGAAAAAGAATGCCTTGAAGAAAAAATAGGAGACTTCGACGTTGACTATGTTCTAGATGAGGAGACATGGGTAAATATCATGACAGAAAGAACTTGGGAACTTTTAGGGAAGCCTGATATGACTCCTTCATTGGGAGGAATAGGGTTATTTAGAGGAAAGATGATAAACCTATGTGGAAAGCTCACCTGGATACCTATGAATGCTAATGGAACTTCGACAGAGGAGGATTTTGAGATTGTTAAATTTATTGAGAATAGTGCCCCATTTACCATGTTACTAGGAAAACCTTGGATTGAAAAAGATCAGACCAAAAGGAAAGAAGAAGAAGAAGATTTAGAGCACCAGAAGCAAGAGTTAAAATAATTCATGACCAGAAGTATTGCACACTTGATTGAAGAACAGAAGAATAGATCGAAGCTATTTAACACTAGAGACCCAGATGTTGAAGTTGCAAGAACACTAGAAAACCCACAAAATAATGAAGTACCTATTCCAGATAAAGAAGAAGTATCACCCTCGAATCTTAGGAAAGAATCTCAATAGCATGAAGTAACTATGCCAAAAGAAGATAAGAATCAGAATGGAAAAAGGCATACCAAGACGAAGCTCACTGGGAAGAAGGCTAGGAAGCTAAGTAAGAAGAAAGCTAAGATCGATCAGTTACAGAAGGTTCCAGAGGGAACTTTGCAGAAGAAAAATTTGTAAAATTCGAGCTTCGTCGGAATATCAAAACAGCGTCACATGGCACTTCACCATGGTGAAGCAATATAGTCGTTGGGAACAATATAATCATTTGACCGACCCACCGAACAAGCAGAAAGGAATTTATGGTTCACCACTAGACCATTGGACCACATCGTAATGGATAGAACAGAGTTAATGAAGGCTTCTCACCCATTGCAAGAAATATGTTACCAAGTTTTCTATTTATCTTGTCATGCCATGCAACGAGAACACTTTTTATAACCATGAATTTGAGCTCACAGACTTGTTGATTTCACACAGTGATCATTGTGCCATTTCCCTCTATCTCATTGTAGTGTCTAAGTTACTCTTTGAACTCAATATTTCCAAACCTGAGTGTGTATGTCAGACGAGTGAGAGCTACAGAGAAATTTGTTGAAGAAGTTCTGATCAACCTCATGACTAAAATATTCATGTCGATGTCTGCAGGTGTACAAGATTCATCGATGAGAATGGTGAAAACCTCCTTATCGACTTCTCGTGGATCTGGACCATCCCGACCATCAGCAAAAAAGAGAACCAAGCATAAATATGACCTCACAAATGAAAAATTGATTCCAACCATATTGCCTGATTACATTCCTCCTCTGATTGGCGTGGTGAATCATGATAGTGTACCACGTGATTTTGAGTACTCCATAATTACTGGGTACCTCCCAAAGGGGATACCTGCAGTTCGAACAGACTAGGATAAGATCACGGAACTAAAGTTCAGTGACTTTAACCTCGGAGATCACAAGGTCTATGGTATGCTCAACCCATACAAGTACCTAACTATAACTAAAGGAAATAATTCAAATATAATCCCTCAGCAGTGGACTATGGACCTCTCACAATCCACCCTGCTGAATGTAATGAAGATACCGCACTTCAAAAGACACTAAGAATTCAACGCCTGTGTCAAGATGCTACTGTCGTGTTACCATGGTGGCTACTTATGGCTATACCATTGCATTACAGTTGACCCAACACTGATCCATAGGATCATAGGCTGAGTATGCAAGGACCTAACCCACAGGAATTTTATCCAGGAAAAGTCGCAGATCACGCGCTAGCACAGAATATCAAGGACACCTATGGCAATGTCGAGAATGGAAAAAGAGGCTACAAGGTAGCTTCTATCTAGAGTGGTGCAGTTCACCTCACATGTCAACTGATAGCTGGAAAGTTATTAAGAAAGAATCGACCTACGCAGGTCACTGGCTTTGTCGTTGACCTCACAGGGAAGTGTGTGGAAGGCCTACAGATGAACTAGGTGAAATACCCAGTTAACCAGTTGGAACTAGATTGTCGAGAAGCACAAGATCAGGGTTATGAATTTCATTTCAGCTGGCTCCTTGTCCTCATTGCATTTGTTTCCTGGGAGATGCCGGAAGGAGCGACCTTCCCAGATATAGATCCATTTGAACCACTTGTCGTGAAGTTCGCTACCCTATGGTATTCAACTGATATGAACAAATAGTGGCATTTGAATGTTGTGTTCCATAAATATTACCTCCAGATAAAGAGATCCATCGAATCTGAGCCTCACATGACTCTGAATACCTTACAGAGGTTCTGACCCCTGATGAAATTCAGCGCATATAGGCACTTCACCTACATTACAGTGCAATCAAATGAACATAAAGAGAAGCTCTAGATATATTATAAGCTTACAGAAGAAGAACTTGAAGAGATTACTAAGGAATGGTCCACTGACCTCCTTATCCCTGCCAACCCCACAAAGATGTCCGACCCTGACAGCTTGGAGACTACGCATAAAGAACAGAAGACACTCGGACCTACCAAAATGAAGCAGACTCAAGAGGTTCAAGACTTAAGCATCACCTCAAGGAAGACTTATTCCATGTTAGCTAACTAAGGGGGTGATTATGAAGTATAAGTTGAACAGAGGCCTAGTGAAGTAACACTGCCCAGAGACAAGGTGGACCCATTAAAGAAGAGGAATATTTCCCCCCCAAAACCTTCTTCCCAGAAGAAGTCAAAAACCACCATGACCAAGATGCAAACTGTCCTCACCTTCGATGATTTTGACTTCATCATAGCATCCCTGAACGATGCTTCACTAGAAATAGAAGACAAACAAGTGGCCAAGCAAGAAGAAATGTATGATAGGATTGAAGTAGAACTTTGAGGGGTATAGCAGGCCCTTTAGTCTAGTCGTACAGTCTCCACTGCACCGGGAGAACCAGAATTGGGAGATGATCCAGCCCAACTCCACCGATTAGTTGATACAGTCGAAGCTCACCTTCGTCGAGCACAAGAGGAAACATAACAAGCCACCCAGGATTTGACACAAGTGCAAGGAGTACTTGTAGAACAACGTCGAACTATAGAACAGGAAAATATTGCTCTCCAGGTGAAGTTCGATGAAGAAAAATCATAGATATAGCAAGGAAAAGAACAGTTTCTTGCAAAGCAACTCGAAGTAAAAGAAGTGGTCAATAGAGCACTTTGCTCTGTGACCATCGTAGAAATAAAGGTAGAGGATTGAGTCATGCAGCAAGTGGATCAGCTCGCAGAAGATATCTAGTAGTTACAGCAATGCATAGTAGACTTAGAGCTCCACGCAATGCCCGAGACTTCACAGGATGTAAGGGATCAAAGAGAAGAAACTGCTCGAAGCGCAGTTGAGAGAATAAAATCCATTGCCATGGAATGCAAGAAACTCACCGTTAGCAATGCCTAGACCTACGAGTAGCTCATTGAGAATCCAGAACTGAAGGAACTCAAGTGACAGCTCCAAGAGGTGAAGTATCAAGACAAAAATATGCAGGCACAACTGAAGCCCCTGTTAGTTGTGGAAAGAATGAAGTGCTCCCAAGAGAAACGCACTGCCCAACAACAAATCCATACTATCCAGAGAAGAGTTATGGAAGTAACTCAGAGGCTCCAACCTATACAATATAAGGCCTACCAATTGTTGAAGGTCGAGGAGAAGAACTGGAGCAGGTTGTCACTGCAGTTGAATAGTGCCTACAAGGACCTATCAATGATGTAGTCATCCAAGAGTTCACTGAATAGGAGGCCATGGAACAGCAGCAAGTTGAAGCAACTCGAGCCATGCTTGGGGCTTTTGAGGAAGAACTACCCAGATCAGAGTGACTCGGGACGAGTCACAGGTGAGTGTTGAGGGCATGTTGGCCCTTGACCAAGTTTTGGGAGATCCTTGGTCAAGTTTGACCTAGTTTGGGACTTCGACAACCTATCGAAGATGGAGTGCAAGACAAAGCATAGATCGTGGGATCTCGACCCCTTTTTGGGTCCTTTTTGGGATTTGGGATTATGTAACGGGTATGGGATGTTGGCCCATGGGTTTACCCATGTTTAGGCCTATTTTGTAATGTATAAATAGATATCTAGGTGATATAGTAAGAGGCCAGTGTTTTAAGTGATAAAAACATGTGCTAAGTGCAAGAGTTCGATCTATGTGATCGGAAGTGCTAAGTGCAAGTGGGGATTGTAAAGGCTTTGTGCTAAACCTGGCTCAGGGAAGAAGGATCTGGCGAGGTGCACGCAGATATCCTATCCTATGAGGAGTAGGATTTTTGTGGCTCTGTGCATGTAGATGACTGATTGAAGATAATAAATAAGAGAAGAGTTGGTGTACGTAACCCCAGGTTGGGGGTGAACCATGTATATGTCGTGTTGCTCTGCTTTGTGTGATGTCTTGATGTGGTTATGTCTTTACTTTCTAAGTGCTTGGATATAGATAGATATATCTTCTTATGCTTTGTGCTAATGATGTATATGGATGTAGATCTGACCTATGTGAATATGCTTAGTGCTTGAATCTTCCAGATTTAATCTACCTATTTATGATAAATGCTAGATACATCAAATCTAAGTGAATGATGTGATGCTCTATTTTATCCATGCAGTAGATAGTGGTTAAATATTGATGAACTATTGGTGCTAAGTGCTCTGTTAAGTATTAAAATCACATACCTGTGTCCCAGCTAAGGTTGTATACACCTGAGTCCTGCAACCACCCCTACCTCTACCTCAGGTGAGACTTCATCTGCTTCGCAGGTGTTTTCGAAAGGGACGATAGTTGGGGTTTTGTTGGTGCACTGTTTTAGCATTGAACCTTGGGTATGCCCCTGTGCCAACACTTTACTCACTACTTCTTTGACCATGGCCCACTCTGTGAGCAACTCCTCCTTTTCTCTCTGTAGCTGGGCTTTGTCCTCCTGGAGCTTCGCTTGAAGCTCTGCATTCGTACTTTCCTGGGATTCTACATTTTCCTGCACTGCTTTTAATTGTTCCAGGACTTCATCATTTTCATGTTACAAGGCTTATGTAGCCTTCTCCTTCTCTTCCTGGACTCTCTAAATTCGATCCTTTGTCGCATCCGTTAGTCTTCTCAATTGGGTTGGTTCATCCCCCAATTCTACAATATGTGACGAGGAAGGTGTAGTAGGTACTGCACGGACAAAATGAACAGCTTGTTGTACTTCCTTCAATTCCTTTACGATCCTTTCATATAGATCCTCCTGCTTCTCTCCATATCTCTGCAATATGTCCTCGGAAGCATCCTCCATAGCTCCATAGACCATACTGATATCTAACTATGTGAGTGTGGCCTCTAATTGGGGCTTATTAGCATGTGTCTTCTTCCTTGTTGAAGGTTTCTTTAGAGAAACCTTCCTCTTCTTCAGTGTTATTGTCCCAACAGGGGGATCTTCAAGTGGAGGGGTGGTAGCTTCGCCTCCTCCTAGCCCTTCTTCTCCTTCATTTTCTCTTCCCTATCCTTCTGCTTCATCTTCTCCTCCTCCTCCAAGTGAGCCAGACCTGTTATCTTCAAAATCGTTGTCCTCCTCATCACTCTCTATATCCTAGACTTCTTCCTGCTTTTTCTTCTTCTTCATCCCACTAGACTGTCCGACATGCTCAACCCGGGTGACTATGGGACTTCCTATGGTGTCAGTGTCGGATATTTCTACATCAATGACAGGTACAATAAATTCCTCCAGCCACTCCTTTATAATCTTCTCCATGTCTTCATATGTCATCTTGTAGTACAACTGTAACTCTTCTTGGTTCTCGTCTCTGCGTGCAATGATGTAGATGAAATGGTGATCTGTGTGTAAATTTTCTATTGGTCAATATTGGTGCAAGGTGTGTAATGTCATTCATGGAAATGATTCAATCGCAACCTTTAATTGATGATAGTATGCATGAAATACAACGTTGGACTACCACTACTTTGTCATGTCGTTGGTGTACCACAGGGTTGAAAACCAAGCAGCCAATAGATATGAGGGTTTGATCTCTAGGAAGTTGGCTCCTTCAAGAATTTTCTAATTGACAAATGCGATCAAAATGATCAGCCAACTGTAGTGGAATTCATACCCCAAATCCTGGGCTTCGTGGCAATCTGTCTCTAGCTCATTGACAAGGTAATTTTCCCAATTCATCTACATTCCTTCCACACATTTTCCTATGAGGTCCACCACGAACCCAGTGACCTATGTGGGGTGGTTCTTCCTTACGATCTTTCCAGCTATGAGTTGGCAAGCGACGCACACTGCACCATCCTATATAGAGGCTACCTTGTAACCTTGCTTTCCTTTTTTGACTTCTCCATAAGCTTCCTTTATGCGCTGTATCGGGGAACGATCCAAGGCCTTCCCTAGATAAAACTATTAAGGGTCAGGTCCCTTCATGCTTAAGCCTATGATCTGGTGGATTAGCATTGGATCCATGGTATTCCTTCTGTTGAGCCACAAGTATTTTCCATGATATCACGACAGGAGGAGTTTAACATAGGCATTAACCTCCTGGTGGTGGCCAAAATGGGGGATCTTCATCACATTCATCATGATGGACTGCACCAACCCCTTAATCCATGGTTGTGAGATGAGGTGAGGCTTCTTCCCAATTGACTTCATGAGATAGCAATGTGGTTCCAACATGGCGTAGTTTTTTTGGTCTCTCAAGTTGACGTCGTTGTTCTTCAATAGTGAGATTTGCCAAACTGACTCCCAACTACGTGTATTCCTTTCAGAATGTACGTGGTGAACACGGTGTACTCATAATATCGGGGGATGCTATTGTAGTTAACTGTGCTAGTCAAAGGTGGGATATACTCTGGTAGGATCAACGAGATCTGTTTCACATTGGCCAAATCATCGTGATGCTTACTTCGTTGCTTAGTCATGGGGTTAACACGACCATAACAATATCTAGTCGAAGGGGAAGCCTGGAGTCCCCTATTCGACGATGCCTGGACACCTTCAGATATTGGTCTATCAGCCATTAGCTTCTTTAGGACTTCCTCGACAGACTTCTCTATTTCACTAGGCTTGCCCAACATTCTAACTTTTAAACAGATAGTTCAGGGTAGACGCATGGACAATCAAGGTAGACAAGAAGACAGGCGGGGTCTAGTTTCAGATAGCATAGATCGACACATGGAATTTTCTCTTATTGGCTTAGTTAATCACGGGTAGCGAAAAGTGGTCCTGGTGCAGCGTCTGATGGGTTAAATAACCATTGCATCATAATGGGTTCTTCCAATGTTCAGGAATGCTTCCATCAATGTGAATATGTCTGTTATGCCATGGTCTCAATGTCCAAAAGTGGTCCATCATGCCATAAATGTGGTTTCTAACCATTATGGAGCATCGTTCTAACAGTCAGGGTGCCTCCAACAATCATATAGCTTTACCAGGGCGAAGTCCCATTTTGCATGGTCTTGTTGTTCCAGCGAGGTTCAAATCCTACAAACCTGCCTCCTACGAGGTTCCAGTCTGTGAAGTCTTCCATCTGTTCTCTGTAGCTTCTTGTAGCTTTTCCAACTTAGCTTTCTTTTTATTGAGCTTCCTTTCCTTCTTTCCTATGATTTGAGTCTCTTTAACGGTTTCTGGAATCCTCTTTCCATTCTTATTATTATCTTTCCCTAGCGTAGTGACTTCGCAATGTTAAGGTGCCCTCAAAAGGTCTGAGGTTAATATCCTCTTTCTCAACACATCCTGGGTGGATATACTGCTTTCTTGAATAGATAGGTCCTTCAAACCTTCTTTTACTCTTTCAACCTTGATAGCTAATTTTCTTAATTTATGTTCCTCCGGCATTGTTACTCTGTTATGTTGCTTCGTCTTATCCTCTCTTTCTTCTATTAGTCGATCTATTTTTCTAGCTATGAAATCCATTATTTCTTTCTTTTTATTTTCTGTAGCTTCTTCCTCTGCTTTCCTTCTGATTTGATCCTTCTTAATCCAAGTTTTACCTAATAAAAGTGGGAAAGGGGTGTTGTCCCCAACAAATTTAATGACTTCAAATTCCTCTTCAGTCGATGTTCCATGAACAATAATAGGTACATTAGTAACTCTTCCACATAAGGTTATCATCTTTCCCTTAAACAAGCCTATCCTTCCTAACGAAGGTACCACAGTAGGCTTTCCCAAAATTTTCCAAGTTCCTTATGTCATAATATTGACTTGTGTTTCCTCATCCAATACACAGTCTATGTCGAAGTCTTCTATTCTTGCAATTATGTGTTGTTTTACTTTCTAGGTCTCTGGTAAACTGACATTTTTGTGAACATCCATCATTTATTTCAACTGTAATAACATAGTTTGAGATTCCTCTAATTCTTTCTCTTTATGACTCTCTAGCATGCCCTTGGTATTTTGACTTCCTTCATAGTTTTCTTGTCTTATGTTCATTCTTTCAACTTTAGTAATCATCCTTGGACAATCCTCAACTTCATGACCAATAATCTTACAACAAGGACAAATAGGACCTATGTCAGGGCATTCCTTAGCAAGGTGTCCCGGTCTTCTGCAATTATAGCACAATGTCAATCCTCTTTTTCTTTTAAATGTTCCCCAACCTTTTATGTATTGTGCAGTAGGATCATAGTGATGGCACTGCAATCTGCAAAAAAAAAAAATTAGGTTCCTGCATCCACTTATTAGTCCAAAAACTCTTTCTATGCATAGGAATAACATATCTTTCTTCATTTCCATTAAATTTACTCAAATTAGCTCTTTCTTTCAACTGCTCCCTAGCATTCAGAATAGGACAGAACCTATTAAACATACTTAAATTCATTCTTTCAAAACAAAAACAAAAAAAATCACTTATCTTTCTC